>BJFM01000683.1:78209-95578 GCA_016586285.1 Arothron firmamentum | reverse complement strand
GGGGGGGGGGGGGGTTGTCATTTAACAAATTGATGTTTTGCCAACAGATAAATGCAGCACTTTAGCTGCCCGCTGGTTTCGTTGGATATCTTTCCTGAAATGACTTCAACAAGATGTTTATTATGCCACTTAAACCCCATCATTTTACACATCAACGGGCATAAAACGCACCCATAAAAGAATAAGTACCCGGCAAAGCGGGCGTTCATGGCAACAAAAATCACTAAATAATGTTTGCCCTGAATGAAGACATATGGAGGTTAATGGAATCCCCTGAGCCACGGCTGCATTGGTTTGTTACGGCCTTTTATGTGTCACGGCCTGCCAGATTGGAGATTTCTAAGATCTCGACAATGTTGAACCCTTCTCGCCCCGCCTGTCTCACAGCCAGTTGACCCGTGGATGATGCTGCAGAACCCGACGCTGACAGTGTCGCATCCCTCACTTTGCTCTCATGTCGTTAAGTTTGGATTTCCCTTCTGCTTCCCTCACATAACTCATTTGCTGCTGTGTTAGTTTCCTCTTACATGTGTTCTCTAAAGCCATCTCTGTTAGAATTGTCTTGTGTGTGTGTGTGTGTGTGTGTGTGTGTGTGTGTGTGTGTGTGTGTGTGTGTGTGTGTGTGTGAGAGAGAGAGAGAGAGGCTTGGCCCAGGATGTTGCGTTTTCCTGGATGCGTTTGATTGCAAACCTGGCATAAATAACCAGCTTTGTGATGCATCACGGGGCAGCTTTCAGGCCCGCGATGGAGCACAAATGTTAAAGTAGCAAATGTTCTGGAAAATATAGAGCGTCAAGGGTCCTCGCAAGGGTCCTCGCACATCCTGACGTGCTAGAAATCATTTCAGCAGTTCTCAGGTCAAACCTGAGAGACTACAAACTTTCTGAAGTACCATTTTTTCCCTCAGTATTGAACACTCACGCTGGAGAATCCCTGCGTTAGACACAGTTGTTTCTCAACTTGTAGCAGCTTCAAATTCCAGAGTTCGTTTCAGGGCTGGGCTCATTTATAAGCTTACTTTTCCTCTAACTTCACACACTGTTGTCTACAGCGCTGGTCTTCAACCCGGTCCTACGAGGCCTGCGATCCAGCCGGGTTTTCCGTCCAACCAGGTAGACAGCTTTCACCTGGAATCCCAGTTTCCTCTGTTAAAAACTGTGTGAGGACAGAAAACCCGACTTGATTGAACTATTTAGTTGATTTTAGGGCAGGGTGTCGAAACCGGTCTTTGATGGCCACAATCCAGGAGGGTTTTCAGTCCTCCCAACTTTCATCAAGGCAAGTGGGAGCCCAAGTGAAAGGCTTGTCTGCCTGGTAGGTCAGAAAACCTGGTTGGATTGTAGCCTTTGAGTACTGGGTTCCAGCGTTGCTGTGTCAGAGATAGCACAATATCTTTGTACAGAAATTACATAATCAACCTTTTCAATTACAAACAAAAATGGAGCTGAAAATGTGCCGTGGGGAAAAAAAATCAATATAATTATTTTATGATTTAATTGCTTTTTCAGAAGCAGCACGGGGCCTCCCAGCAGCTGGAGGAATGAATGGCAGTTCAATCGGTGGAACAGTGACCACTAGCCTCAGTGGGCAGCAGCTGGCCTCTGCCATCCCCTCCCCCAATGCCAGCAAGTCCTGGCGCAGCAAATCCATGAACCTCAAGCATAGCGCCACGTCTTCTATGCTGGCCAGCCCCACGCACACCCCCTCCCAAAGTCAGTCCAACCCAGCCCCCGAATGCTTTCTGCAGCACAGTAGTGACGGATCGAAAGCCGGGCTGGGCGGCGGCGGCGGGCCGCAGAGGTCAATGCTGGACAAGTTTCGTCTGATCAACCCCCGATCGGCTTCGCGAGCGTCGCCCTCCGTGGCGGAGATGGCTCTGCAGGAGGAGGACGACCTGTCAGAGTGCGGCGAGGACGGATTGACGCCAACGGGGTCGGTGTGCGGGAGCCTCAGTAGCAGTGCTACGGCCAAGCAGGTGCCTACGAAGACCCCCGGGTCAGCTCTCGCTGCACCAACCAAGGCTTCCTCCTCTTCCTCTTCATATTCGAAAGCATCTGCCAACGGCACCAAGGCAACATCCAAAGACAAAGAGGAGAAAAGCAGATCTGGGAAATCTAAAGACAGTGAAACTTCCAAAGAGGAGCGGGACTCGTTCGCTGACCCCAGCAAGAAATCGTCCAAGATCGCCAGCCTCATCCCCAAAGGAGGGAAGCCGTCCTCCGCAAAGAAAGACAGTGGCTCTTCAGCTTCCAGTGGGATCCCCAAACCTGGACTCAAACCACCATCGACCACAACGGCCAAGTCTCAAAGTCACTTGCAGAGCCAGAGCCAGGTAGCCTTAAACAGCAGTGGCAATATGCGGGGGGGAGAGGGGCCCAAGCTGTCCAAGGGAGGAGGCCAGAGCGGCAGCTTCTACGTGCAGCGTTCCATCGGGGGCTCCGAGAACAAGAGGACCAGCATGACCTCCTCCACCAGCACCTCTGCCTTATCTGGGTCCACTGGAATGCTGGGAGGTGGAGGAGGCGGAGCAGGAGGAGGAGGAGGAGGAGGAGGAGGAGGAGGAGGAGGAGGAGCAGCGCTGGGAGGGAATGGAGTTGTTCAACTTCCTCAGCAGCAGCAGCACAACCACCCCAATACTGCGACTGTGGCCCCCTTCATGTACAGGTGAGAACTGCAGGTAGTCTTTTGTATTGTTTGATTGGTTAGACCATTTTATTCACTCACTTACACACACATACATGCATACACACTCACACACCCTTTCTCTTGCCCCTACATATCTTCACAATTATTATTGGGAAAAATTAAGGGCTGCAATTTGCTCCTATTATAAATTAATTCTGTTCTCTAAAATCTGTATGATAATCCAGCATCGAGAGACCCCTTCCTCCACATCCATCAGTGATTTAAGGTGCAGAAAATGGCTAAATCTGCCCAGCGGGCCTATTTTCTCTTACAAGAACAAAGGTAATCCGGTGAAAAAAAAAAAAAAATTCAAATAAAAAAAAAAGGAGCAGCCAACTTCTCTGGGATGTCACAAGTTAGGAATCCTATTAAACAAGACTTAATCCCTTAGCTCTTTTTTCCCCTTCCTCTCACTTCTACCTCATCCTTTGTGCCCATTCAGCATGTGAGTCCCATAAATTCAGTTATAAGCTCCGGTGCCATCGGTTCTGCCCGGAGAGATAGCGAGCGACAGTCAGAATACCGAGAGCCTACGCAGTGAGCAACAAGTGAATTAAAACACTGTGGTTGAACACGTTTCGGATTTTTACGTTTTAACCTTTCAGTGAGATCTATGCTGATGCATCGGCCTGTCCAGCCAGCTCCCCCTCGTTTTCTGGGAAAAATTTGACATAGTAATTTCTGCCGGTGGAGGTAAAGGAACAGTCCCTTGCTCCAAAGTACCATCATTCTCGACTTAAACTGGCATTTTCCTCTCCTTTTTTTTTGTTTTCTGTATAGCTATTGCAGGACTTATTACATTACATTATTACATTATTGTGAAGATTTGATTGATTTGGTCTGATTTTCTTTGGAAAAACTGAAACTGTGCTGAACACGTAGAGTCCGGAAGCAGCATCCAGAGGAAGTTTCGGGGGTAAATGGAGGCCCTGTCACCGTCCGCTGTTACGAACTCACAAATCCACAGCGGGACGAGTGAGTAGTAAAACACATTTTATCGCCGCAGCAGCCACGTGCACGCTCGGTGATCGATGCTCATTTTCACCGCAGCTGAAGTCGCGGGCCGATGCTGCTCTTGCAAATGGGAGCGTGTTTATCTGCAGCTCTGCAGGTGGCACGGCGTCCTGCAGCGCGCGTTGCGTATGTGGACACAAACACCAGCCTGCAACTTACATTTCTGCATTTGTTGATTCTGGATTTGCTGGGAGCGTTTCTGGATTTTTTATTTTTTTTTTCCTCCATTTTTACCTCCACCAAAGGGGTTACAGGCAGGCTGGCATTTATCTGTCTGTCTTGTATTTTTAGCAAAATAACTCAAAAAGTTATAAATTGATTTTAATAAAATTTTCAGGAAGTGTTGAGAGCAGTACAAGGAACAGATGATTACATTTTGGTGATGTTCCAGGACTATAAACTCTTGATCTTCCAGGGATCAAAGCCCAGGCCTTTGATGCTTTGATCCACTATAGTATCTGGATTCAGAATTATTTTTTTTTAAAGGATTCTTTCTCTCTGAGTGCTTTTCTAGTTTATTAACAAGGTACGTTCATGCTTCCTTATTCAGCTGTCTCTGTTTTTACCGCGGTTATTTGTGTCACCGTCGGTCTGTTTTTCGCACACGGGCATCCCAGGACTGGTAACACATTAGTTCATTCCGCTCTGTCCTCCTTTCTTGTGATGAGGACGCAGTACAGCAGGATGCAGCTCAAGGTGGAGGCACACAAACACACGTTTCTTGTGCTCAAGCACTTCTGAGACCATCCCTCCTCCTCTCCACAGAGCCACCCATCTGTTGAACATGTTACACACCAGTAATTTAGATGGTTTTTTTTAAATTATTATTATTTCTACAATGTTACAAAAATGCAAAATACAGAGTAGAGAAAGTGAACTCCTGTAGTCATTCAGAATCAGTAACACCATATTTAAAAGGTATCAATTGTTTGAGGGGTTTTTTTTGTGCTTTTCTAATTTTATACAATTTTGGTTAGATGTAGGCTGAACCACAACATTAGATAATTATTTTATTGTGGCCAGTCAAGTATTATGCCGCTCAGCGCAAACAATCCTCATTAAAACCTTAACTGTCAAGAATCTAACCCGTATGATCGACATGTGAACGAAGTTAAAGGTGATTTAAAGTATGATTACATCCAAATTCAGCACCAGTCTGCAAACAATGAATAGACCGGACTAATAAGTTGAATTGCCGTAGTAATTACATTAGTCAGTCTGTTATTAGATCCAAGTTTCACATTGATTATTGTTCTGAAAAGCAAATTCTTTACAGCTCCTTGTGTTTATATTATAGACGGAACTGATGGATGAATCCAAGCTCTGCAGTGTGAACAAAGTAGTTTACCAGACTCCCGAGTCTTCATCCATAACCGCCGTGTGTATTGTTTGTTCTTCCTGGCTCCAGGACATTCTCAGAAAATGACTGCACCATGGTGGCCCCAGCCGACCCCTGCCTCAGCCCCACCAAAGGAGAGTTTGTGTACAGCAAGACAGCCAAACAGTGCCTGGAGGAGATCTCAGGTATGTGCTGGGTGCTCTTCATACTAGATTTCAGCCCGCTTTCATGCAATACCGGTTGTTTCTTAACAATAATCTTTAAAACATGCAGACTTTAAGACCTTGTTAACGTAACTGCTGCTCTATTTGCCAATTATCTGGTGCATTGATGAGAATAATTGGCCCACACCAGTAAATGTGCTGCATCCTTGATTAGCTGTTCATTTCTTTGTTGCATCTTTAGTGGAAGACAGTTAAAATTGTGGCATCTTTAAAATAGACATTCTAGTAGAAATGTAATTAGATGATCAACTAACAACATCACATGCTTTAGAAATATGTAAATGACGGCGTGACAACCCGGTGACTGGGAGGCATTCCAGCGCTGGTTCGATGCAGCAGAGCGAAAAGGTCAGCATTGACAGCGTGACACTGGGAGCGTCTGTGGCTCCTTGTTTACACCGCTGCAGGCTGTCATCATCTGTTACAGTCTCATGTCTGTGGTGTGACCAGTCATGGGAAACATCAATCCATGTACGCCGTCTTCAGCGCTCAAGAGCAGGAGTGAAAAAAATGTTTTAATATTTGACGAAGACCAGGATTATCCTGTCATACCAGTGTTTTACGTATTTATACCACACCCAGAACTACATGCAACACAAGAGAGCACGAAAGGAGTAAATGTATATTTTCTTGTGTATATTTAATATCTTTGAGTGCTTGACTGCCACGGCAGCTTCGCAGCCCACTGTTTTGTTTACCAAGATGGGAGATGTTCCGTTGTTCTTTAATGAGCAGTTGAGAAGTCAAATCTTGGGACATTTGACCAGTTTACAGGTGTTTATGGCCACAAAACTGAATTCACTGGCACGGATCAAAATGAGAGGTTAACCCGGGACGGCACGCATGAAGTCCAACTTTCCAGCCGGCTCTCGCCACTTGTAAACAGAGATTCAAAGGGGGCGGACATAGATTCAACCATTTCACGTAAAAATTTTGATATCTGCTGACATTTATCAGTCAGAATTTCTGACTTATTATTCCTTCTAAGCATTCTTTGACTCAAGGCTTACCTTCATGAGAATACTCCTCAAGTACTTTTAACTTTATCCTTTAAATCGTTTGTTTGAAATAGTAAATAAGTCAATACAAAGGACTCATGAGAGTTAATAAAAAGTGAGATGTCCGAGTGCAGCACAACTCGTGATTGTAGGTTTAGTAAGTCGGGTCCGCGGTGGCATTCCAGGCATTTCGGTCCAACTGTGGCTTAACTGAAAGCCATGATTTGGAGGATAAAATTAGGCCGCCGCAGTGAACCTTCCCTTTGTTTGAAACGTGTTTCCGACACGGTTCACGGCTGTTCCTCAGCCCTTGTTTTCCTGCGAAGAGAAGCCGAAGTCTGCGGAGTACTGGAGCGGAGGAAATCCAAGTACCTGCGCATTCCGCAAATCCCAGCCCCTCCTTCTCAGCAGGGTTAGTGTAGAGGGAAGACTATGCGTTTTAGGGTTAAGCAGCATTTACCCTGAACTACGGATGACCCTTCCCTCGACAAAATGCTGCAATAATGGGCTTCTAGGATACTTAAAGCACTAAAAATGAATCGCCAAGCAAATTAGATTCGGACTTGTCTTTCTAAAATAGCTTGCAAACATAAAGTTATGTCTTTCTTATATATATTTTAAGCAATAGCCCAGCTCTTTGGTGGAATTTGGTGTTGGGACCACACATTCTAACCTCCTCTTGAACAATTTGCACCTAGCTACAGATGGACGATGTATGTACCATTAATTAGCGCTTTCAGTCATTGTTAGCATCTGGAAACCAGGGGTGGAAAAGAAAAATGAGTGCGACAACTAATAGTGAGTCGATTTAAGTATGCACTAATGGTTCTGCGGTGGTCCGTGATAAGCTGGGGGCTCCCAGAGATAGCATTTAATTAAGCTGGTCGGCCAGCGGTGCAGCAGCGTGTGCGGGCGTACAGGTGCACCGTCCAAACAACTCACTGTCACGCTGCGAGGGAGCGACGGGTGGTGCGGGGGGGGGGAAAGAGAAATGGTAAGCAAGAGGAGGGAGGTAAACAGAAATTGAAAGAAAGAGGAGGATTATGAAAAAGAGAGAGGGGAGGCTGCGAGACAGACAGAAAGAGAGAGAGAGAGAGAGAGAGAGAGAGCTGCAGGGTGCATGCTGGAGTGAAGCAGCAGAGCGAGTGGTGCTGCTGGCTTCAACACCCGCTCATTCTCCGTTACGAGGAGTGACGGAGCGTCAGAGGGGAGGCAGCAGGAGTGTGGCGGCGAGGTGGTAATTAGAGGAGAGACAGAAGGTGGAGGGGGAGAGATAAGTGTGGACGAGAAGAGACCGGCATTTAATAGGGAAGCGATAAAGGAAGTGTGAAGGGAGAGGAGATGTAGCGGCTCGTGTGTCCACGCCTCGGGAGCAGAAGAGGAGCAAAGAAGACGGACCAAAAGCGTGCGGACAGGAGAGGAAGGAGAAAAGGAACAGGGCTTTTTTTTGTGTGAGTACCTGGAAATGCTGGAGGAAGGATGAACCTGGTCTCTGCCTGCATGCCTGAGAGGGAGCTCTTCTCTCTGCTCGTCATCTTCCGACCCTCTGAAACCTGGACCTCGGTCCGGAGGCGTGGGACACATTTCTCTGCATCCCTCTTCCCTCCATCTGCTCTCTCAGTGACAGCCGAGATGTGAGACGGAGACAGCGAGATCCTCTCGGATTTGCAGACTCGCCCTCTGGACCACAAGGTAAGCAGAGACACGGGAAGGGACCGGCAGGTGGGCAGAGATGAAGAGGGGAGCGGAGTTCTCAGTTTATCAGGTGGGCAGCCCGGCCCGACGGCCTCCCCAGCCTCTCCCGGACAACCTCAATCTGCGGATCAAGCAGCGCTCGCTCACCAACCTGACGCTGCTAAGCGATGGAGAACAGCGGGTTTACTCCTTCGAACTTGATAAGGCTGCGCCGTGTCTACCGCAACCACAGAACTCGTACTCACCGTCTGCTCCACGGGCAGGGGGTAGCCTGCAGGGTAGCCCCAGGAAAGAAGCCATCATGAGGGGTGGAGGCATGAGAGGAACCAGAGCCCAATCACTCTCGCTTTCCCTCACCAAGGTGCTCTCACAGTCGGAACATTCCCTCATCCCGGTCCCTTGGCGATGCGCGGGCGCTGGGGGACGACCACAGCGAGCCTCTTACAGCGGCCACCCACGGGCCGAGTCGGCGCGCCCGTCCAAGGAAGAGAAAGGAGCCGACGACGCCCGGGAGGCGGCGGCGAGCAGGGCAGGCGGGAAGCGGGAAGGGGGGGAAAAGGATGGCGGATACTGGGCAGAGGAGGAAGTTTCAGGGGGAGGGCCTCGTGAGGGGACGGCTCAACTGGACAAGGAGGTGATCCTCACCATGCTGGGCGACCTGGAGCAGGTGCTGCATGCACAACCTCGCCCACGTAAGTCAGTGACGAGCACGAATGCGAAAGGTGGGCCGTAGACACAAATAGATGCATTGTGACTGTTAAGATGCTTAAATGTGATGGAAAGTGTATTTTTAAAAAAGCCCTTAGTGAGTTGGTTATTTTTTGAATCCACACGATAGTGAAAGCTATTTCTCACATGCACTATTAGGCTTTTTGGCATTATTTAAAATAATTGTAAGGCAAAAATGTAATGTTTGTGCATGATGATAGTAAATAGGCAGACACATTAATGTTACATGGCTAAAATGGTTCTGCACACAAATATGGATTACTCAGCATTAACGTTTAATTTTTCAGTTAATTTCTCATATTCTGAACCATTAATTCTTTGGAGAAAAACCAGGATACTCAGCTATGATGAGGTTTGGCTGATAAGATGCCTGCTAATTTATGTTGTGACAGTGACAATGAGTATTCTGACTGCAGAAAAGACTACATAAGTAATGCATATGCAGCAGGACTGTGTTTGAGACTATTGCTGATTTACTTTAAGCAGGCCAGGGCGTGATACAGAATAGGGAAGAAATACCTCGAGACACAGATGATGGAAAACCAGCAACTCACCTACTGAAAAGGCTTTTATTACTCGCACCTCCCTCGCTCGCCTGAGTCACACCACCAGCATGATCAATATCTTATTATTACACCTTCTGCGTGTGTGTATGTGCGTGCATGCAAGGTGCAGGCGGTTTCACATCTGTGCACGCCTATGCCTGTGTGTCCTAGGCCAAGGCATTTAAAAAAATAAAAAATCTACTTGCAGCTTTAAAGAACTCTATATAATGATGTGTAGCTTCTGTTTTTGTGTCTGGGTGAATTGCTCACACATGCACAACAACAAAACATAGCTTTGAGCTGCTGTTTAATGTTGCATCAAAGATGCAGGGATCACCTAACATAACTTCAGTACTGGGTTCTAATTAGACTTTTTGTGTTGACAGGGTGAAAGGAGTGAGAAGGGAGAGCAACAAATAAACTATGCTGGGAAAAAATTATTTATTACCATTTTAATTCCATTGGACCACAATAATGATACATTTAATACCCACAGAAATATTGTTGACACACTATTGTCGTCCTTTGTAGAGGTCTGTGTTATGTCTGTACGCTGGGCATAACACCGTTTTTTGTGCACTCTTCTCTTGTGCTATAGATTTTAAGTTACCACTGTTCTAAGGTGCTGCTATCGTTGCCTCACGCCTAGTTAGGGATTCTGACATTGATTGATTGAGTCTGTTGGGTGAAGCATGTTGTGGAGGTCGTTGTTTGGTGTTGTATTTGGTGCTTTATGGATGCAATAATCTGTCCTCTCTAAAGATTTTCCAGCTTTATCCATTCAGTGCTGAAATTATGGCACATGTCACAGAGACAAAAAATAAATAAATAAAAAAGAGATCATATGTCCCTCATTTATTTCTAATTGTCGGTCACAGCGGATCATGTGATTTGGGGTGCAGTCTGTGTGTTTTGCAATGACCAAATATGACCTCAATTATATCAGAGTGCTGTTTATGCTGTTAGGTCATTACACTGCACGATTCAGGATAATTGAGGTCAGTTCCTGACTTGATTGCAGAAATTAATTTTTAAAGATTGTAAACGGCGTCGTTAGATTGACGCTGTAATTCCGGCTCGATGTCCCGATGCCAGTGCGGCATTAGCTCGTCGGGGCCCGAAACTCTGATTCAGCCCATGTTGGCCGAATGTCTTGCTGGTATTTAGTCTTTGCATCTCACTTTCTCCATTTTGTGTGAGATCTGCTCCCTCGTTCGAGCTCTTTAGCTGTGAAAAGAACTTTGCTGCGTATTCATTCTGTATGCTAATTATTAGTCATCTGTTCTGGTTAGCTTCCTGTAGCTGTGCGGGTAGGCTTGGCAAACCTTCAGTAAATCATTTCAGGAAAAAAGACAAGCTGGCACTTTGCTCGCTTGCTCATAATATTTTGATCACGTTATGTTTAACAACTGTTACTTGATACACCTGAGGGAAACACCCCACTGATGTGCAGCAGGGTTGGGTAGACGGAGGTCTGAAGTGGCAGCAGTTTGGACTGAGATTGTGGTGTCATGACATGACACCCCCCCCCCCCCCAAACAAAAGTCAGTTCCACATAAATCTTTGCATCCACTATCTGCAAGTAGTGCAAGCCGACAGGCTAATTCATCGTACGTCTTTCCAGTTGTCAACATTCGGATTGAGGGCCGGATGTCTCCGTCCCCATGGAGACGTCCGGTAAAATGCCCGATGTCAGATGTGGCCTCCTCTGTTTGAGTGCGTAGATCAGAACGTATCAGTAAATCGTGTCGAATTTGGGTCCCCAGGAGAGGATCCAGAGACGAGACGCATGAGGACAGTGAAGAACATCGCTGACCTGAGGCAGAACCTGGAAGAGACTATGTCCAGTCTCCGGGGGACACAGATCAGCCATAGGTAAGCACAAACACGCAAACAAGCCTCGATGTTTATGTCATAAATTACCATCAGTTTAATAGCTGACAGTTTTAATTTAAGCTATTTTTTAAGCTTTTTGAAATTCATTAATGTGTAAAAAAAAAAGAGAGAGAGAGAGAGAGAGAAAGCTCTAATTAACTAAACAAACTTCCTATTACTGTTTTACATTAGTGAGTAGAAGATCATTAATAACTTTGGCGTTTAGAATTTTTTATTTTTTATTTGTTTAAATTAATGCCAAATGTGAATGTTGTGATCTGCTTCTGGTGACCATGTTATTTTTAGTTGTACTGGCATTAGATGAGTGTTGTGTTATGTATAACCACGACTGCAACATTTGTCCATTGGCTTGCAAGGATTCAAACCCCCACCTGCTTCACAGCAGACACCCTACAGCTTCACTCGGACACTGTTTCAGAACTGAGTGTGACTGAGTCTGATGCCGAGAAATTTGACTGCCAGGTTTTTGCTTTCATTCTTTTTTTTAAATTTTGTTTCAAGAAAGTCCAAACTTTCTGTGCACCGTATGAGACAGAATGTAATTTCTTTCTGTCAGAATTACACAAATAACACAAATGCTGACTCTCAGACAGTTAAAGTCCTCCCCAGCTGTGCAAATTAACCTAAAGTCCTAAAATGTTGAATTTGAAATTTATGTTAAATTATATGATATTATATAAAATTCTATAATAAACCAACCAAATTTGGAATCCACTGAAAATCTGTTGTCCCACTGTCTCAGGTTTACAGATCATCTTAATGTTTCCTGTAATTTAAGGTGTCTCTTCACCCTAGGTTCATGTTTGCTCCCTGGACAGTGCTTCCGTGCTCGTCCCTCATCCCTCTCGCTCTATTTTGTGGCGCGTTTTGCCGAGGAAGATGGCGGCCGGCCAGTTCACACCCATGACAGATGGGCCGTCTGTGCGTTTGTGTTTGTTTTTTTTACCTCTCTTATCCCTCTGCGGATTCACCCAGGCCCGATCAATACGCCGCCACGGGCCAGGTTTCAACGCTTGGCCATTTCTCGACAGTATTCGCGCCACAAATAATGCGCACACACATGCATTTGTTAAACTTTAAAGAAGATGGCAGTGGACTCGACCGTTTGGAGTCGTTCCATTATTATCGGGAAAAAAATGGCCGTCTTGGCGAGTCAATTCTGAATGCTGAAGGAACGCCATCGGAACGAGTGTGCATACCAATTCTACCCATGACAAAAGCCCGGCCAGGCCATCCTAATCTTCCCCTCGGATAAGAAACCCCTTTAATCGCCATGAAGCTGTGAGGCATCTTAAGTAATTAATCGCTGTTACGCTCAAGCAGACACAGGCGTCATATTCATCACTCCGGCTTTTCTTCGGCTGTCTGGTGGCAGGTTATTCCTCCCTATCCCTGCACTGGGTCGTTAGCATCCATAATGGAGTGGTGCATTATCCCTACCGAAGTTTTAGGGACCAGAATTGATTCGACAAGAAGCCCACACCTGGATGAATGCAGCTAGCAGCTTTTATCTTTATTTTATCCATTTTAGCATTAGCAACTGACCTGGACTCACAGTTTAAGAAAGCTAGGAGTCAAATCTCACTCGTGAGTGCTTCTGGTCTTCTTGTTGCCGTTAGAAACGGTTCGATCGCGGCATCGTCTCTAAACTGGACTTCCTCCTCGTGGCCTAACACCACAGAAAGGAGCTCCAGTCAGCCGTCGCGACAGCAATGTTCTTCTGATGTCTGGGATGAGTGGGGAGTTCACAGACTCTGTTGATCAAAATACACATTTCTCCTCCGTCCAGACAATGAGAGTCGGTATTGATTGACATTTCAGATGAGAAGAAAACGTGTGCGTACATGTGTGTGGACAGATGCTCAAGGGGTTTGGGGGGGGGGGGAGTGTGCACTGCTGTCCCCGCCCGCTGAGGCCTGAGGGGAGCCTGTCTGGTCCTCTGGGGATTCAGCAACTGCCAGATGACATTTCGAACAAAATAGCTCCCTCCGTTCATGTTTGTTTATCTGGTGTTTACGTTTGGAAGACAGGGAAGGAGGCTGGATCATCGTTCCGTTTCTTCGGATGTGGCACATAATGGCTTCTAGTCAATCCATAGCAGGAAATGATAAATATATTTCAAACAGTTGCCCAAGTTTCACTGTCATTCTATGTCCGATAGCACATAAAAACACATGCTTGGATGAGTAAACACGGTTGAAATGAACTCATTTATTCAGCTGGTTGGTTTCCACTGTGTTTCCAAAATGCTCAAATACCAAGATTAGCGCCTGTATCAATTATATTCAATTCTACCTTTCTAGCTGTCAACATATATTGTTTTCTCCACGTGACCTCAGCTAAACTGTTTATGTTGCTTTGGCTTCGGTGTGATTCCATCCCATCCAATAGAGAAAATGTCCAAAATCAAGAGCAAGCTAAATGGAAAATGTCACAACATACGTTACATACATATTTATTGTGCTGCTGATTGTCTGGTAATGCTTTAATTCAATTCAATATCCTATAGATCCTTTATTCTAGAATCTGCTTTACCAAACTTTATGCTACGTGTATGTGGAGTTTGTTAGAAACGTTTCAAAGCCTTTGCTCTTCTTTCAAAGCCTTTGCCCTCAGTTTTGCCCGTTTATCTCCACACCTACACACACTTCTCTCTCTCTCTGTCTCTCTCTCTTTCTGTTTCTCTCCTGTCATTTTGTTTCTGCTTTATGCTGATAAAGATAAGCTGATTTAGCAGCTACATTGTAACCGGTGGTTCAATGATTTCATTTCTATATCATAATAGACTGATTTCTGCATTTCAGCATTCAGCTGTGATCACGTCCCTGATAACTGGCGCACTTTTAAAATTTATTTTTCCAACTGTATCGTTGAGTGGGGTATATTTTGGCTTTTCTCTCTGGATCTTATTCGTTCTCTATGTGTGTGTGTTAGAGAGAGAGAGAGAGAGAGAGAGAGAGAGAGAAGGGTGACAAAGGGCAGAACACTGATGCCAACAATATTCACAACACATTCCTGTCAACACCTCCTCAGATCACCACACACACTCACACACACACACACACACACACATACACACACACACACACACACACACACACACTCACACACTCGGCGACCTCACACCTTCCACTCTTCCATGTGGAAGACACTGCTTTGAGGTGTTGGTGTCTCCGAATGAAAGCCAGCGCACCAATGTCCACTGTCCACCCTACAACCTCATCAGTTACATCGCTTCTCCTCAAATATATGCATTTATATATGTTCAGGTGGGGATTTGTGCTTTTTTATGTGACAGCTGTAGCATTGAGGTTGGAGGACGGGTCCGTTTCACTGCAGTGCACTCTTTTCCCAGCAGAGAGAGCTCAAGACGGGTTGCTCTGTGTGTGTGTGTGTGTGTGTGTGTGTGTGTGTGTGTGTGTGTGTGTGTGTGTGTGTGTGTGTGTGTGTGTGTGTGTGTGTGTGGGCCAGGGTCGCAGGGTTTTATATGTGAATAAACATAACTATAGTGGTTTTTCTTGATTCATAATAGGACTTTATTCTGAAAAAAAAGCAATCATTTCAAGTGTTATAGCTAATTTAGCTGGGTGTTAATAATATTTAATGAGACTGAATTTGCCGACCTTTCACCAATTTACTGTGAATGGCTTTTGTTATAAAGAAATACACTAAACCGAGCCATTAAATTGGCATTTGCTTTTTTCTTTCCACTTCCCAGGTTAGCATTTGTTATTCTCTATAGTTCTAATTTGTGATGTACCAAGACGGGGATCACCGGTCACATATGCATAGACACACACACACGCACACACACACACACACACACACACACACACACACACACACACACGCCCTCTGAGACAGAGCAATGGTTCAGAAAACTTGTAATGATGGGAAGAAAGTGGCACTCAGCTCACGTAGACAGCTCTCTTCTTGTTCCATGATGTGTCTTTTCTCTTGGATGATCTGCCCTTCACACCCAAGTGCTCTTGATATGATGGCTTCGCTGGGCTCCGTCCATTAGAGTCATGTTCTGAGGACCCCACCACCATCACCATCACCACCTGAGTTTTGAAAATTTGTCTTGAAACTCAGAAAACAGGTTCCTGATGGTGATTTTTCTGTCTCCTCAGTACCCTCGAAACGACCTTTGACACCACAGTGACCACCGAGGTCAATGGGAGGGGCCTACCTGCCTTAACCACACGGTCCTCTCCTATGGCGTGGCGTCTTGGGCAATCGCAAACTCCCCGTCTCCAAGCAGGTGATGCTCCCTCGATGCCCGGCAGCTACGCAGCACCAAGGGGAAGCACGACGGGTTCCGGTACTAGCGCAGGGCGTTACAGCGGCCACTCGGACCCCTCCAGGTTTGTAAATAGCGCCCTCCTGTGGACAGGTCTGATGCACTTCAAGGCTGGATGAAACCTCAGCCCTCCTACGTTGTTGTCATTGGTAACATTGCGGGCATTTTTGTGAGGAAAAAAGGAAAGGAAATGCAGTCAAACTTGTGCAATTAAGTTATGTAAAGTTTTTTTTTCGTTCATTATAAAAATACAACCTAACTCAAACCTTTCTGTGTAATCTGACAACAGAAAGGCTGTCGACTCTAATCGATTCTCCTCTTACAGATACCTAACAGACAGCAGCCTCCATCTGTATGCAAGGAACACAGGCCGGGCTTCAGATGCGGCAACTTCTCGTGAAGTATCCCAGAGAGGGAGCAAGGAAGTGCCAGGTGACATTGACAGGTAAGGATGAAGCCCGCCAGTCGCACGCATCAGCTTGCTTTGTGTGCTTTTGAGGAGTGAGAACTGTGTCTTTTAGGAATTAAAATCTTTTTTTTTTTTAATCTCCTGCTCCAGGAGAGGATGTGGGAACTGCATTTGGTTCTAACAGTATTTCATGCTGTTTTTAGCCGCGCTCACCTTCCTGCCGCTGAGTTCTGTTTGTACGGTTGTTCAGCAGCTGATCTGATGCGTCTGGGTTATGTGCTCAGTTACGCAAACAGGTGCGTCACATCAGTAAGTCGGGGCTATTTACCCCGGAGCAAGTCTAATCAAAATCTGTGGTTGGCGGAGCATCAAACCGCACCAGACCTGACTGGAGGTTGAGGATGAGTGATTCCCCACCCCCGCCCTTCAGTCTCATACACATCTACCCGTCAGACTTTGACACTTAGAGGAAGGAACTGAATAACAATGTACCCTGTGAACTGTCTGTTTCATTTGCCTGAGCTCCCCGGATCTGCACTTCATCTCTGCGTTTAAATATTTTATCTCACGCGCCTTTCATCCTTACCTCGACACAAATCCCCAGAAATTGCAGCTTTTGGGGGTGGGGGGGCTGAAATATGCGCCTCTCGGGTGTTCCTCTGGGGATGTTTGGGAAATATTGGAGCCAGATTCCCCCTTAAGACACCTGCAGGCAAAAGCTCCCAATTGGATCCAATCTTCACAGCCTTCTACTTCCTTCTTTCCTCCCTCCATTCCCGCTTGTATGAAGCGGCACATGCACCAAAATACGCAGGTTTAACGCTTACTTCCCCCCCCCCAGCTGATGTGTGATTGTCAGAGGCCAAGCTGTCACTTCCCACTGACACACAACAAAGCTTAGTTGAGGAAGTAATTTCCGAAGCGATTGCTTTCGGGCTTTACACCTCTGCCACGGCTGTATGTCTTTCCTCAGGACAGGATCTGCCTTCAATAATTGGTTCCCACACCATTCACCGTATTTTTTTTTATTTCCCCTCCACACAGCCCGCTGGCTCCAAATAAAATGGGTATCAGGTGAGGCCCAAATATGATAAAAGTTTACTGACTTTGAACAACTTTGCAGTTTTAAAAAATGTGTGTTTTGGAATATTACTCCAGCACATCAATGATTATGAAGAAATACAAGGTATAGAGTAATAGAAGTCATGAAAATAGAAAGCAAAAGTCTGTCTAAAAAGTGAGTTTTAGAGTTTGTTCAATTTATAAGGATTCTTGAAAGTAAATTCAGCTGAGTCCTTTTTTGCCAGTTTACAGAGAAAGAAGAGGGAATTGTTGACTTGAAAAGTCAGAGATTTCTGACTGACAGCAAGCCTCCCCATGGCATAGCCGCTACAGTGCGGCTACGCTGCGTTATTATAGATAAACCAGCGTGTCGCATCTAACCGCTGCAGCAGCCGCGCTTCAGATAGGCGCCATTTCCAACCAATCAGCTCTGTTCACTCCAGCAGGAAACGCTTGTCTCACGGTGGAAT
>BJFM01000683.1:39666-78122 GCA_016586285.1 Arothron firmamentum | reverse complement strand
CCCCCCCCCCCCCCCCCCCCCCCCACAATTAAAAATGTCATCGGTGCTGTTGGTCCGTTCCGCTGCGTGCAAAAATCCTGAGTCACTATTTCTACCACTTGAAAACGACTGAAAACGGTCGTCATCGTCAGCTTTGGCAGGTCAGCAGCCTCTACCTTTATGTCAAGAGTAGTTGTGGGAGTAGTTGAGAGACACTCTACAGTGATTTACAGGCTTCTTCTTCTTCTTCTTCTTGCCAAAATCAGTCTTCAGTAAACGTTTATGACATATTTTAAAGTATTTCTGACGCACTTGCATGTATGTAACAGTTACAGAATGTATCTGTGCGTGGTTACATGGCTGGATTTCTAAAGATTTGGTGCCTTTCCACTGATTGATGGAAACGTTCAGCATAATAAGCGTATCAAAAACTCAATCTGCAGAGGAGGCTGTAATTGCTGAACAGAAATCTGCTTAAAGCTGTGTTTTACATAAAAACCTCACTTGTACTGTGTATTAGTTTTGTCTCCTAATCAGTAAAAGTTTCACCAAGCAGCAATTGGAACACGCACGGCTAGACACGATGTCACGAAGCTCTCCAATCAAACGTAAACCCACGCAAATGTCCGCAATCCACATGGATGTGCGCGTCCCTTCTTCTCCTAATCTCTTTTCAGACTGGCAGAAGTGAAGAGTGTCCAGTAGACAGAGAGTACGGGTTGCTCTCTAAACTGTAACACCCCACCCCCCCAGGAGGCACGATCCCCTGGCGGACTTGCGCGACGAAAAAAATAGATCATCAGAATTGCTCGTCTTTATTGCAAATAGCTGAACCCAAATCCAGAGGCGGGCCATCTCCTCCCCCACCACTTGACTACCAACGATTAGCTCCCTTTTTTTCAGATCAGTTTCAAACAATGGAGAATTTTTGCCTGGGCTAAAAGCTCAGCTCTAAAAATACCCCTTCCCGTCTTGCAACATGGATGAGTGCACACTCACGGCTTCACTGTCAAGCAAAAAAATAAAAAAATAAAAAAAACACCCAAGGAGAGCGTTTTGACACCGGCAGGCATTCTGAGCTGAGGCATAAATAAGTAACAGGGCCTTGCTTTTAGCATCGCGTGTGCGTTCGTGTGTGTGTGTGTGTGTGTGTGTGTGTGTGTGTGTGTGTGTGTGTGTGTGTGTGTGTGTGTGTGCGCGCGCGCGCGTGCGTGTGCGTGTGCGTGTGCCCTCTGTTTTCCTGTCAGACTCTTGTCTGAGGGCAGGAGGATAGCAGCTGGCTCTGCGATTTTTTTGTTATTTGAAGCTTTGGGGGATTGAAGACAACTTTGGGTGTGTGAATTGGGACAACGTGCGTGTGTGTGTGTGTGTGTGTGTGTGTGTGTTGCTGTCACTCTATAGAGTGTTGACAGTTGAAGCTGCATGGCTCATCAGTGCTGCTGTAAGCAGCAAGAAGATTTAGAGGAGAAGGTTTGCGCCGCCGATGACAAATCCGGTCATTATGTAAGGTTCTGCGCGGGTTCCGTGTCTGCCAGGGGCGCCGCTCAGCAGGGAAATCTCCGCTCTCACGCCGCACCTCACAGCCCGTCCTGCTGCCTGGCGTCCTGAAGTTTTCCGGGCACTCGTCAGTCCTCCTTCCCGTCTCTCCGAGGCTCGCCTTCAGTCTTCTCGTCCAAGTAAACTTGGAGAACTTCGCCAGTAATCAGGAGAACCCAGCTGCGTCTCATTCATCCTCACTCACGCAGGTGCTTGAATATAGATATTTTTCCCTTAAAAAACATGCAGCCGACACACACATATTCTAATTAGACGTCTCATTAAAGCTTATGATAATGTCTCGTGTTTGCTGGAAGTCAGATTTTGCACTTAAGCTGTGGCATTTCTTAGATTCTGCTGCTCTGTTTATCATTAGGTTTTCTGGAATCATCCCGAAGGAGAGCGTCGTCCCGATTAATTAGCGTACTCAGCCCCTCACGAGGGGACCTGTTTTTCGAAGGGGGCAGTGATGAAATAAACAGACATCATCCCTTCATTTTGCAATCCAAGTCAACACAGGCAGAAATAACGTCATATTTAAGCGCTAATGCTCCCTTTAAGGTCTTGGAAGACAGTAAATTCCTACTGTATGCCTCATCAAAAGGATGCGTTGTGTCATGTGTGTCAGATGTGACTAATAAACCGCTAATGGAATGACCTCATGCAGTTCGCAGCTGTAATGAATTATTGATCTGCAAACCGCAGCTGAAAAGAGTTCATAAAAAAAACCCAATAAATAAACGAGATGCTGCGTTTTCAAATCGTTTTCCGAAAGTTGCAGCGATTTGGCTGCTTTGGAGTCGCTAATTCTTGAAGAAGTGAATTATATTTCAAAGCATCCGTGAGCCCTTCCACGATTGCTGGAGGGAAGCTCTGGTGATGTCGGGTGAGATCACACCGTCCTGGAAGGTCCCATATGACATGTCACATAGATTAGTCCCCGTGAGTCATTATCGACTCATGACTCATTTGTGTTATGAGACTTTGAGTTAAAATCAGTCTAATTTCACTAATTCCAATAGAAACCATCAAAACCTGCTAAAGAGGGAAGGTAATCTATTACCCACTCCTGCCCTGACTCAGTATCATTATTTCTTGGCATTCCTATCTTGTTTTTGTTTTTAAAAAGCAGAGGAATTTCCCCTCGTAAAAGATTATGACAGCCTATTTTGGCGTCTGAAGTTGAGGAATGCTAATGCCTGTTATTGTTTGGCTCCCTTCTCCATCTTTCAGTCGCAGTTAAACTAACAATAAACTTTTTAATGATTTAGCATGACACCTTCTGCTCTTGCATACTGGTCTATATACATTAAGTGCTGTTTTCTTCTGTTTAGGGATTATTTGGATCATTATTTCGATTAAAACTCCAAACCTACTGTACTTATGTGGGGGGGGGGGCTGTTTGAGATACGGAGAAGGTGACCCTCAGCTATTAACAGTGCAGTGTTATAGCGCCGGGCAACACTCCCTTCATTACCTCCAGCACTCCCAATAGATCTTGTTTCAACAGCACTCAAGTGAACTTTTAATTGAATAAGTTATCCTACTTAAAAGTGTCCTTTTAGAATGTTGAGCCACTGATGCACAAACTGAGTGTTTACTAGGATGGCAAAGTCATTTGAATGTTTAATTGTCTGTGTTTTATAAGTGAAAGCACTTCCTTTATTATGTTTATTATGGTAATGGGAATAAACTGAGATAAAAGCTCTAAAACACGTACAAAATAAGAGCATTCCATTTAACTTCTTTGATTGGTTGCTCGAATGGTTCCTTTCACGTTTTGACTTCAGATGTACAACCTGGAAATAGTCTCTGCTGTTGGGTACCAGAGTGGCTAAGATGCTTTTAGTTTCTTTTTTTTTTTTGTAGCATAGAACTGCAACACATGGAAATTCGGAAAGGTTCCGTCCAGCCTGAGCTCCAAACGAGCTCGCGGAGATCAAAACTCAGCGAAGTTCCTGTCATTGCTAATTCACTTTACCCCCGTGGAGTCTGATCTGTTGCGGATTATGAAAACGTAATCTCGTTAAATGGTGAGTCTTGTAATCGAATTAGGGCGGGCAGTCCTTTAACATTTAGACAGCAGCACAGAACTCGTATTGTCTTTTTTTTTTGTTGTTTTTGTTCTTTTTTTTTAATCCCAAAGCAAAAAGACAGTAACAAAGTTGGATGATTTGTGAATTATTCTTTGAAAGAAAGGTCCTCATTTCATCTTTCAAGGACAAAGTAGAGGCGTCAGGGTGGGGTTGAAAGCACTTTCGGGACTGTCATTTTTGCACATTTTGGATGCAGTTTGGCAGCACAAGACGGTGCCGTCATCTTTGGCTGCATTGCAGCGTGAAGCGTGGACGTCTTTATCGGGCTGGCTGACATCCTCTTGCCTGTCACTTGCTTGGCAACAAGCACATCTGCAGCCAGTCCCTGCAAGGTCACTCTCTTCCTTCCCTTAATCGAGTTGAGCCGAGCTAGATTGGATTCATCCGATGACGAGTGGAATCGCTTTTTTGTTTTTTATATAACCCTTTTAGTTTGGTTGTCTGTCACCAGAGTGAAACACAATTAGCCAGTTTTACCCGCCACTGTTTTTTCAGCGCCTGAGAGTCATGAATAATGTCCCAACAGGAGCTGCGCAGAGACAGGCGTTTTCCAGCGTCTCGCCTATTATGCATGAGATGGCTCCCAGTCAGAGGGGTTCTCAACAGATGCTCCCGTCCAGCTACCTCCTTGATTTTGGCTCCATTCTGCATTGTCATCCTCCTTTAATTAACCCCTCGCGGCTCCTTCGCTGACAGAACGTCTGATAGCCTCTCCAAGGGCTGGCGGGCCGGTCTTGCCGAGGAGGGGAAGGGGGCGGGGGAGGGGAGCCGTAGGGAGGGGAGGCGGCAGCCAGCAGCAGCAGCAACAGCAGGAGGTGAAAGTGGAGGAGCGAGGTGGTCCTTTTTCCCTCTGTTACTCGTTGTTCGTCTCTCGCAGCGTCAGCACTAGTTTCTCCGCCTGGTGAGGTCTTGACATCTGTGGCATTTAGGCGGCGTAGGGAAACGCGGCTCTTAGAGGTGAAGACGACCGGCGGCGCCCGCCCACCAACAGGAGGTGAGTTGACGGTGCTGGGAGAGATGCTGGGCTCCGGCTCGGACGCCTGTCGGGCGACTGATGATCGATACTAATTCGTGCGGCGCGTTGGAGCCGCGTCTGAGCGTGGAGTTTTCATTCTGAACGCTGGAATCTGCTTTCCGACAGATTTGTAGGAGATATTCATCAGATATGGCAGTCCTGAGAAAGGCAACGGGGAAAAAGTGGTCTAGTGGGAGGACGACTTCATTACCTCATCAGATAATTTAAGGCCTGGTGAATTCCATGTCTTTCTATTTTGAATTTGAAGAGCTTTTGTTTTGTTCTTTTATTATTTTTACAATGTTGTACTGTCCCCTCTATTTCTTCCCAGTTCACTTTAGTTCCATGCAGTTTCCCCTCAAACATTTATTAGTCCTATAAAATAAAAATGCTTTTCTCTTCATGATTCTTTGTTTTAGCTGCTAATGGCATTTTTTCATTCCTACTGGGTCTCTAAAATAGATATATTGAATACTTTATGAGCTGCTGTAATGTTTGCATGCTTGAGTGCCTCCATACCAAAAGAGTTCTATTTTTTCACAGGTAACTTTAGGGTAAAAAAAAAAATAAAAACCTCCGCTGAGATTACTCCAGCAGGTCCGGTGTTTTGAAAAACAGGTCACACCTTTTTTAGCTCAGCGTCTCATCCCTGTTCAAGCTTTATGTAGGGATACGTAGGACATTACTAATAGGTCTTATTATGGATAGAACGTGGGACGGACGGTCTGTAGCAACCGTTTCCGGATCTTTCTGCTCTGCGCATCGGTGCTCATTGTTAATTGAAGAAGTTATGTCACAAAAGCGCGACTCGCTACAGGGTTAGCGAGTTCAGCTGTGCCAATTTTGAGGTTCCTGCCGTCCTCTTCCTCCTCCTCCTCCTCCTCCTCCTCCTCCTCCTCCTCCTGCCGCGGAGGTGGTGACGCGCGTGAGAAGAGTGCGCAGGTCTGAAGGGAAGAGCTTGGTTCTGTTCTGTCCTGTCCTGTCAGAGTTAGCCCAGGGATGTGGTGCGATGAAATATTCAGCCGGTTACAGTCGAGAACCCTGCTGACTGTAACGGGACTGAATGTTATTTTGTTGTTGTTATCAATCCACTATCCCGGCCAAATCCACGATGCACATCCTCTGTTTTAGTTGTCCCTCCAGGAAAAAAAAAACAGAACCCCCCCATGAAGGAGATATCGTTCGGTATCCATTACTCTTGTCTGATTGAGGATCTTTAAGGTCTAGATTAAAGCTATAGCTTGAAGTGCCACTTTCCTGATAACAATTTGAGTTCCTGATCAGCAATATCTTGAAGCCATAGTGTGTGGATGTGGAGGCACCCGTTCCAACGATTAACGACGAGTTTGCTAGTTTGAGTCTCTTCTCTTTTTGTTCAAACTCACCTCTATTCCCTATATAGTGGGCTAACTAGGGTGTAAGCACCCTTTTTAGTGCACTTAATGTTTCCCATACGGCCTTGTGAGATGCAGTGTGGCGTACAACCGATCCTCCTTAATCGAGCAATGTATCCATGAGACGTTTATATGAATTAATAATTAGCTTGATCATTAAGGGTACCATAGATAGCGAGTAGGGAAACGTGAACGACTGCGTTCCCTAAGGTTTAACTTGTTGACGCGATGACACCTAGCCACTTAGTCAAAATCTACCTGTTGTTTCGCGGTTGAGTGCTTAAAACAGCCTGGCGGTGTTTGAACGTTTCCATTTTGCCTTAGCAATAGCTAACAGTTTCCATGGTTGCAGGAGAGTGAGCAGCCAGTAACATATTGCACTCTCATTCAGTTCAGTGTCAGAAAGATTCATATGTTCACACCATTCTAGATAATAAAAAGAACCTCTACATTGTTTTTCTTTTCTATCAGCGAATCATCTCCCCCCCCCACGTTATACTGTCTTACTCCATTTATTAATGCGACTTTTCTTCCATTCACAGCAGGGGTTTCAGTGCTGAAGGGCATCTTCAGAGATTGTGACTCTAGTTATCATTCTGACTCATTGAATTAATTCGGGGAGAATTACCGACGAAACATTCTGTGCACATTACGCACTGTTCAGGCTGCAGTCCTCCAGCAGGACGAGATGCCGTCGTTGTGTGCTGGAGACCACCCTGAGAGGAGAGAGAGAGCCCGACTCTGCTCCTCATTATGCTTATGTTTAAATAAGAACTGGAAACCAGTCAGCTCTTCCAAAGCCATCTGCTTCGGCTTCAGCCTTTTACCGCTCTGTTTTTTGCTTTTGTTTTTTTCTTCCCTTATTTTGAACCAAGTGAATGTGTTCACACTATCCACTGGGAGTTATCTCCATTTCAAGACAAAAATGTTTTAAATGACTTTTAAAATCGTTTTCTGTGGCGTCTTTGGAGCGTCAGCCTCGGCCCCATCAGGCCCGATTTGCCTGCCACACATGGCAGGAAGCTTCACGAAGTCCCCCATCGCCTCTCAGATGACAAGAAAACCTGATCATCATCGAGGTGACCCAGCGGAATGCTCCACGCTTGACCTTGTACAATCTTCTGGGTTTGGTTGAACCCTCCTAACCCTACCCTGCTTGGTTTTTCTGAAGAAGCCATTTGAAGAGTTCAGATTCGTAATTGGAAATTCCCGATCGACAGCTAGGACGTCATTTATATCTCTTACGAAGGCCCGTTCTGCCTGTTCCAAATCCACGAGAGCCTTTTCACCATTAATGGCTTTCAAACAAGAGAAAACGAAGCCTCCAGATGACTGATCGAGCAAGCGTAATGTTCAATAACGGAGGAGGAGGCCTGGTGTCAGAGGGCGCCCCGAACTCAGGCCGCGATTCCGAGCCTGTGGTTTGACGGCAAGATTAATGTCTCTCATTTTAAATCTGTCAAGAGAAAATCTATTCTGCATCGGGCCAGTGGGCAACTGGGTTACGAGCTGTTTGCTTCCCACTAAATACGTTACAAACCTTTTACAGCGATCGGGTAAAAATAGACCCGATTAACTTTTGCATAGACTCCGTCAGCAAGACTAAACATTTACAGTAGCAACGCCTTTATTTCATGATTAACGCTGTAAAATAATGCGTTTATTAGAAAACCTTTTTTTTTTTAATAAATCCATATTGCCATTACCTTTCTACGCACAGTTCCTGTATTCATCCGCATATTTCCATCTTACCCACGCTTCCCGGCCCTCAGCGTTTGTCAGGCATTATTCACTCCGGAGGCGGCTTCCTTCACTCCCCACCTTCGCCTCCATATTGAAGTGAACGCGTGATGGATGCTTGATCAAATTTGTCATGTGAATTAAAAGGAGGAAGTCTTTCTCAAACAAAAGCAAACACGCAGATGAGACTTGAACGTTGGCAGGAAACCGGTGTCTGAGCTCTGTGTGAACCTCTAACCGTGCACAGAACTCCATAAGAAGCTATTAGTTTGCAATTGAAGGTGATTTGTTCTGTTCAGTAGTGCTGGGTTTAGTTATGGCAACACATTGCAACAGTTGACTGTAATTCTGCTGTGGTGACACTCTTTGAAATGATTTGCAATGCTATCATGAATGGAAGCTGTTTGGTTTCTGTCACCCTTGTGAAGTAGCTAGATAGCGATGTGCTAACGATGCTCTTTTTATTCCTCCACACACACACGGAGTTAATGAGAAGTGCACCGATTAATGAGCCACCGCTTCGTTTTCGTACCCACATGTCTTAATGGGCCTTACCAAAAAAAAAAAAAAAAGGAGCAGGCCTGTTTGATGAGAGGAATTTGGTAATTACAAATAATCTGCAAGTCTGGCGGATGAGCTGGAAGAAGTAGACCGGACTATACGCCAGCTATTTTATTTCTGGGCTCCATCAGTGACATGTAAAGATTTAAGCGGACTGTGATAATAGTGACACATGGTTAGCATGGCCGCGTGCTGGACGCAGACAGAGAACAGCAGAGGTTAGACAATATGAATATGATTGCAGCGGTACCGTACCGACCTCTGTTTGTCCTTCCCCTTCTCTTTAGTTGGGACGACAGCAGCTCGGTGAGCAGTGGGCTGAGCGACACATTGGACAACATCAGCACGGATGATCTGAACACACCGGTCTATTCTGCTGGAGGTTCCTCACGAAAAAGCAGAGGAGGAGGAGGAGGAGGAGCTCAGGTAAGGCCGCAAATAGCGTCCCATGTCATTTTGGATCGCGTTGCAGTCGGTCGCTGTGGTGCAAGACGTAGCGGCTGTTTAGTGGCTTTTGCAGATGCAAATCACTCTCAGCTCTCAAGTACTTGGAGGAATGAAATGCATTCATCAGAGGAGGCTGGCAGTCTACGGAGCGTTAGTGTTTACCTCAGAACGCCATCAGAATACCACAACGTTGAGACGCAACATAAGCTGTTGATATCATCACTGATGCTTCATCTGAAGTCCGAAGATGGGAACGTGTTGTTGATTTAGCATGAGATCTTGAGCCGTGTGTGTGTGTGTGTGTGTGTGTGTGTCAGACCACAGCTACAGACCGAAGGCCAGCGCTTAGCCCGAACAGGCTGATGCTTCATTCTGCCAAGTTTCTTTGGCCCCTCATGAAATACTCAACAGACGGAGCTCTTTAGATTCTCTGGTGTTTCTAGGGAGACAGGCCATCTGTCAAGGTAGGCTAGTTTATTACTGCTGTGTGTGTTTGTGTGTGTGTGTGTGTGTGTATGAGTGGGAGGGTGTGTTCTTATGCATCCCAAAAGAGGAGATGTGGACACATCCAATTCCAAAGATAGCTATGACTGCACACAGATACGGCTCCTTTCTCTGGTTCTATAGGCACTTATATCTCAGGTTTGGTTGATTGTTACATGTCATACTAGATTTAGATTACTAGGCAAGACTAGACAGTTCCACAGAATTTGAGTGTGTGCCTCCCGCTCTCGCCTGTCCCTGCCATCATCCCCCATGCCCACCCACCATACATAACCCCCATAAACCCCCTTTAACTTGTATATATATATATTTATTAAGCAGCCCCCCCCCCCCACACACACACACACACACACACACACACACTTAGAAACGAGTGACATCACGCAGCACCTGTCAGCTCATGAGCTGAGCAGACCTGTGACTTATATGTGTGTGAAATTTCATAACATTACGTTAATCAATGAGGGAGAAACGGCGAGTTGAAAACAAAGGTTTCTTCAGTTTGAACAGATTTTCCCAGATGCATATAATACGGGACTAGGTTTGGGTCAGGCTTGGGGTTAGGTTTAGGGTTTGGGGGTTAGGGTTTGGGGGTTAGGTTTAGGGTTGGGGTTTAGGGTTAGAACCCTGTGTCATGATGCTGCACCTGTCGGTGTGTGTTTGCGGTGTTTTTTCTGGTATTTTTCGGACACTGTATTAGCTATTAAGCTGAAGGCGCGTCCTCATCTGCCCGACTGAGCCACACGGTTCGTGCGACCTACGGGGCCCGAGTTTTAGTGGTGTTTCTATTTTGGGGCCTCTAAGTGTGAAAATGGGAGATTTTTCAGTTGGGTTTTTTGGGGCCCATTTAACCGAGGGTCTTGAAACTTTACACACACGACGGCCTCCTCGGGACACACAATGTATGGGTCGGGCGTGCACACCCTATGGGCGTGCACTTATTCCCCTTGATGTGTCAGGGCTGTTTGGATAGCAACCTGTGCGCCTAGGAGGCAACAGGATAAGAGTCTTTTCTGGGCATCAGGAGCAGCTTTTTGTAAAGCGGTGGTGGGTATAATGTGTTATTGAAATTTCTGTAGCATTTTGGAACATTTGAAAATTTTTTGGCATCTTTGCATTTCTTTTTAACAATGTCTGTCACCAATACTCTCCAGGTCCAGAAAGGAAGCAGGTCCAAGCATGCGGAGCCAGAAGTGAGCAGCAGCTGGGCAGGAGCTCAGGATCTAAAGAAGGTTGAGGAGGAGCTGGACGCAAGCATGGATCCCAGCAGCAGCTCCGCTCGCTGGAAGTCTTCCTCGTCCTCTTCCTCGCAAACTCAGTGCCAGTACGATGAGGCTGGTCAGAAGGCTGCCGCGCTGGCCCAGATGTCACAAACGGGCTCCTGGAGGAGGGGCATGACAGCCCAGGTGGGCATCACGCCCCCAAGGTCAAAAGGCAGCTCTGCTGCTCTTAAAACAACAGGTACACCAACAAAACATCACTTTTTTTTCATGTAAACAAACACACATCATTATGTAATTAAGCTTTTTTTTTTTTCAATAAGTCAAAAAGGATCAACAAAGCTCTAAAATACTGGTCCTATCAAATATTTAATCAAAACTCCATTCACCCTTTTAATGCATGAATAAATGATCAAAACAGCTCCGTCAGAAGTTCTTTCCAAGGCATTTAAATAGAATTTAGCAAATTCAGAGCCTTATCGTAGATAAATTGACGAAGCTGCTGGGTGGATCCCACGCAGCCTCGTTTGGCTTTTCTCCATCACGGCAGGGTTTGAAAATGGGCAATGGCCCAAAATGTGCTTCTAATCACGGCCTTGTGCAAATTGCCAGGTAAAACTGACGATGCCAAGGCTTCAGAGAAGGTCAAGGTACCTTCCAAAAGTTCCGCTGGCATCCAGCGTTCGCCCTCAGACGCAGGGAAGAGCAGCGGAGACGAAGGTAAGAAACCCCCCTCTGGCATTGCACGTCCGCCGGCCGCTGGTTCTTTTGGATACAAGAAGATACCAGGTCCCACTGGCGCCCTAATCACCTCCAGTGGTGCGACTCTCACCAGTGGCTCGGCCACCCTCGGCAAAGCCCCCAAATCCTCCGCTGCAATTGGAAAAGGCGCCGGCGTCGCCGCCGTACGCAAGACCAGCCTGGACGGATCGCAACCGCAAGACGACGCCGTCCTGCTCAGCTGCAGCGGCTCTAAAGTGACTCTGCAGTACCGCTCTCTGCCCAGGCCGGCTAAGTCGTCCAGCGGGGCAGCGGCGGCACGCAGCGGCCATCGTTCTAGCTCCAGCAGCATCGACTCAAACGTCAGCGGAAAGTCAGCGGGCGGGGCGGCGACCCAAGCGGGGGCGAAACGTAGAGACGGGAAACTCTCCGACCGCTCCAGCCCCGTCACTATTAATCAGACCGACAAGGAAAAGGTGTCGGTGTCCGACCAGGACGCCCCGGCAGGACTGTCTACCTCCCCAAAGTCCAGTCCCACCTCCAGCTCAGCCAGCCAGTCAGGCCTCAGGCAGCCCGGCTCCAAGTACCCGGACATCGCCTCTCCAACCTTCCGCAGGTCAGACCCACCAGCCCGGCTGCAGCTTCTCTCTCTCGTCCTTGTCTTTCACAGTGTCTGTTTCTCTGTGAGTCCAACATTTCATCACCTTCGTTTATTTATTCATGTCTTTCCGCAGAAAGTGGGTCCGTCCATCCAGGAATTGTCAGCTTTATTTGCCCACGTTTCCAAAATTCATAGTCGGAACCATCAGAAAGTGATTCTGTAATCACTTGATTAACCTTAGCTTCAGACTTTATATCAATATCATTAATTCTGATGTTTTTATTCTTCAATGTTAACCCAGACCCCAGTAACAGGTCATGAAGAAGAACTCTGTCATGTAGATATTTAAACCTGCTAAAGGAAGTACAGCTTCTTCTTTTTTTTTCTCGACTCGACAGAGATTTGTCCGCGCGGTCTCTGGCTCATTAGAGGAATGCTTTCGACATGGCATGTCCAAACATCCAGTCTGTCGAGCCAGCTCACTCCATCTCCACGCCTTAAAGACAGCCCCACCTGTGGACTGTGACTGCTGTAACAGCAGGACAGGCACAATATCAGCACAGTATGCGAAAGAAAAGCAGGGGGGAGTTTTCTAACAGCTTTTATTTTTAATAGCACAGGTTTGCAATAGGCAAAATTGAGGGTCTGCTGTGTTGGAAAGTCATTTCAAGCTCTTGTAGGGACGCTCGTAGCACCTTTCTCTCTGTGCCACACTGATCCATGCCTTCTTTGATGTTGTGACCAATGTTTCATGCGGAATAATCTCAGTCTCATCTGCTTTTCCTTCCCCAAAAAAAAAACGCACCACGAACTGTCATCGTCCAGTAGGGATCACGCAGATGCTGATAATTATCCGTTGGAGCGTTTCTGAATGACTGCACCCGCCTTTCTGCCCCCCCAGATTGTTTGGCACCAAAGCCAGCAGCAAGGCCAGCTCTCCGGGTACACCCGACTCTGGCAAGTGTCCCTCAATACTGGGTAGCCCCCATGGCACACTGGCAAGGCAGGCCAGTCTGGATTCCCCCTCCTCTGGCACGGGGAGCCTGGGCAGCGCTGGCGGCCTGAGCGGGGGCAGCAGCCCGCTATATGGCAAAACCCCAGACCTGTGCACTGACTCGCCAGCCTCCAGCCCAGCCTCTGGCCTCTCTTTGCCGTCCAACGCTCGGCCGTGGCCCGTGTGTAGCTCATCAGCGGGCAGTAAGGACACGCTCAGCTGCCAGAGCATGACCAGTCTGCACACCAGCTCTGAGTCTATTGATCTGCCACTGGGCCACCACGGGCCCAAAGTCACACGAACCGGCAGTGTCAAGTCCACCCTGTCTGAGGGGTGAGTAACTGGAACACGATTGGGCTAAAAACGTACTCATTGTTTCATTTGAGATCAGAGACAAAGATTACATTTCCCTACTCCAATTAACAAATACACAAAGCTTACTAAGGCAAGCTCAAAGGATTATTATGATGGCAGGCAAGATAATAATCGCTCATCAATACGTAGTTTGGTTGGATTTAAATGTCTTTTCTGGCATAGTTTGATAAAAAAAAAACAAAAAAAACAGTCCTTCCTGTATCTGAATCATTCACTCATAATATTTTGTTATTAGAACCAGTCCAACAGATCATTTTTTGTTTTTTTCTAATCGCAGGCCAACTTTACCACAAATAGTTATATCGACCAGTCTTCACTTCATCTCACAGTTAATCAAAGTCCTGCCAGAAAAGGTGTGAGCGTATATTCATATGAGACACCCATTGAATCAGTTTTCATTGTTCTGTCTACACACTGTGCATGTAGTTCATCACAGAGTGCAGAGTAGGGTTTATTTTACCTCACTAGCCATTTGTCTCAAAAATGAAACAATTGATTTGAGTATTTCCTGTGTCGAAGATGTGTCGTCTGTTGTACCGTGATGCATTGTTGTCGTCTTTGTTCTCTCCATCCGTGCTTGTCCAGTTAATATGTGGCCAGTCTTCATCTCGTGTTATCGGGGGGGGGAGACATGATTCTGTCATTCATTTAATTCACTCATCCTCTGTATTTTAACAGCATGCCTCTTGACAGAAACACGCTTCCCAAAAAGGGACTAAGGTACAGCACACATTCTCAGAAAAAACAAAAAAAACATACAGTTTTTATTAAATCCACTGGTGTTATTAAAAAGTGTGCCTACAGGTGTGCATGTAAACAGTTGCATTATAAATATAGCATGAGCGGCATGCTGTTTCACTCCCTATAGCAGTGTTTCCCAACCCAGAGGCCCTTTGTGAGGAGGGAAAGATGCACAAGTACCGCCAATTTGCTGAAATAGACATTGAATTTAGCATAAATCTAACATTTATGCCTCTTAAGTAGTTCAAACTGCTGCCAAATCGAAGCAGCTTGCACCGGTGCCTAGCAACACTGCTGGTACAGCGATTGCTCCACACCTAGTGGTCACCCACATGTGACGACGCGGCATCTTTTAGATGCGTGGGAGGGACTCCATGCTTTAAATATACTTTTGCCTTTGTCGGTACCAACCGTGTCAGCGTGCTTGACCCTCGTCGCCACGTCCTCCTTCACTGTGTTCCGCCCTGAAGCGAGGTTGGGAAGCACTGATCTATAGATGAATAAATGTTTGTGAATGTCATGCAGCAGTCCCACAGCTGGATGGCATTTCTTCATTCATTACATGGCAAATTATTTATGACCACTGACCACTTTATCGACCCGATGTTCAACAATTATCACTGTTTATTTTAAATGTTGAGTCAGTAACATAAAGAAGATGCTTATTAGCGCTTCCTGCAGCCAGCCACCAGGGATAACAGGGTCTATTCAGGGTCTATTATTGTCTTAAACGGGGGCGTTAATAACATGTTAAATGAAAGCAACGCCTGCAGGATAACTCCTCACATGATCAGAGGAGGTTTTCTGCATCTCCCGCTTTTGCTGCATCATTAATAAGTCACCCTTTTAGTTTTGTAAATAGCTTCTGCAGCTTAGAGATGTTTGGTATGCATGAGGCCAACACTGGCCCTCAGATTTTCCAGTTTATTCCAATTTAACGTCATTTGGGGGGAATGAAAGCTGTTGTGTCACACTGGTAAAGAGCCTCTTCGACCTTGCTGGAGAGAATCTGAACAGGCTTTTGGGAGGACGGGGGGTTACCAGAGCAGGGTCAGATGTGACAAGTGTAGTAATTGAGGGGGGGGGGAGTTGGAAGGAAGATGGTGGGGGAAAGGGTTGAGTGGAAACGCAATTATCATCTTCAGAGGATTAAATATGGCTGATTGTCACGCTGGCGATAAGGGGGCTGTCTGCCGCTTTAAAGTGTGCAGAAGGGAGGTGAACGGTAACCGCGTGGAAGCGTGCACGCAGAGAAAATGCATGCGAACATGGCTGCATGTTTGGTTTTTTTGGTTTTTTGCTTTAATTCACTCGTTTCCTTGATTGAATCTTCCTCAAATGTGAACCATTTTGACTTGTGACCGCGTCTTTCTGGATTTCAGGTACCCTCCGTCGTCTCGCCAGACGTCCCACGAGGAAGGCAAGGAGTGGCTGAGGTCTCACTCAACAGGGGGCCTGCAGGACACAGGTAGCCAGTCCCCACTGTCTCCTCCTGGAGCCTCCTGCACAAATGCAGGAAAATACCATTACTCCAACCTCTGTAAGTCTGGTTTTTTTTGTTTGTTTGTTTGTTTTAGCTTGTATCTTGACTGATCATTGATCGACTCGTTTTTTGGGGGGGTTTTGTGTGTCCCAGTGAGTCCTACTAACATCAACCAGTACAACCTGCCTGCAGGCAGCAGCAGCATGAGTCGCTCCAACAGCATCCCTGCTCAGGACTCCTTCGACCTCTACGGCGAAGGTCACCCACTGGGCGGCAGCGCAAACTCCCTGGAAGAACGGCCGCGCGCCATCAGCCGATCCGGTTCCTTCCGGGACAGCACTGACGAAGGTGGGCAAAAATAAACTTACTATTAACAGTAAATGTTTCATTTGTGGTGTGTATGCGGTATTCATTTCTCTGCTCTGTGTTTCCAGTCCACGGCTCTTCACTGTCGCTGGTCTCCAGCACATCTTCATTGTACTCTGCGGTAACTATGACGACTTGTTCTGAACTTCTCTCCTTTAAGTTTAGGTTTTATCCAGAGGTCTTATATGACAAAACTCTAGGCTAGTGTTGGTTTTCTAACATCGCAGTCGCGATTGCAGTTCTTATCTTCAGTTGTGCAGCTTCAGAACAACATCTGAACAGATCAACAATAGGAATCAAAAAAACAAGTTTTCCCACAAAGTCCAATTAATACTTTTGTTTTGTTCTTACTGAATCAAATTATTTTTGAAGTTTGGCTTTATTCTCATCAGCTGATCTGCTTAGTCCATTTAATCCTATTATGAAATTGTGTGGTACCAATATCTTATTTTCACTGGCGCGATAACACTTTATTCAAATGAATGTTGTAAATATATAATTATATGGCATTTCTAATTATTTGTGCTTGTCATTCACTTGTAGACTGAGGAGAAAGCCCACTCAGAGGTAGGCTTGTGTTTACCTGTCTGCACATTTAAGTACTTTGCTTATGATTAAATGCAGCTTGGAGGCAGAAAAACACATTTACCAGTTTGTTTGTTTTACCTCCAACCAGCAAATCAGAAAACTTCGTCGGGAACTGGATGCCTCTCAGGAGAAGGTGGCCACTCTGACCTCACAGCTGACTGCTAACGTGAGTCGACTTCCAAATTTGCATGATAACGCGCTGCAAGCGAGCGTTTTGGAAGCGCGCTGCTTATCACACCGCCTGCGCGAACATAAACCTTCCATATCTGCGTTAATACCTCCGTCTATAGCCACCTTGTGTTTGTTTAGGATTGTGTGTTTTTTTCTCTTTGATGGGATGTTTTCTAGCAGCGTTTGTGTGTCAGCGCTGTGGGATTGTGTCTTTGGTTTGGTCCCGTTTGAGCAGCAAACGTGAGCCTCTTATGAACTTGGCTTAACAGGAAGAATCAAACAAAGGTTGTTGGGCAACCCCTGGGCTGCGGATCGGTACTGGTGCGTGGGTCATTTCGTACCGGGCCGCACTGAAAGAATAAATAACTTACATTACTTTGTTTTATTTATTATCTAAAACTAAATGTTGTTTTATTTTGAAAAATGACCAGATTCTCTTTGTCACATCCTCTTATGGCTCACTATTGACACACGTTTTTATTATTATATCTAGAAAATATAACAGTTTTCATGCTGGTCCTATCATGTTCTTTTGTTGTTTTTATCTGCAACACCTTAAAGGCCGGTCCCTGAAACTACTGTCTGACATTAAACCGCTCCATGGCACAATAAAAGGTTGGGGACCGCTGGTCCAGAGCATCACGTGTGGGTAAAAAAGAGAAATGAACAGCTGCAGATGCAACTGTCTTTATACCCCTACAGGGAGGAGACACAATCTAACATATTTACCAGACTTGTTTCCTTTCACAAGATGCGCAAATATTTTCTTATTTGTGCAGTCAGATAAGGATTTAAATCGCGTTGAAATCATTCATTAGAACTGCAGAGTAGATTCATCCAAGATTTAGACACTGGGACATGAACAAATATAAAATTTATACACTCAGACAATAAGTCTTGCAGTCTGGAGCCAAGATGCAGGAGATTAATATCGCTCCGCCTCTATTGTTAAGCCTGGCTGGCCTTTAACGGGGGTCAATGGACATGGAAACAGCAGCGGAATAGGCCAACTATCTCCAGTTTAGCATTGTGCCAAGCCATATGCTAGCACTTACACAGCAGAAGCCCATATGTGCTCCCAGCGCTGACGTTCACTGTAGCTGGGAGCACATATGAGCTGTGGGTAGACAGACTCACACATTCTTCTCCTACAGTCAAACACTAAACCCCAGGATATTACTTAATTATGTCAGTGAATGCTTTTTTAATTGCGCTCCTTAACACTTCATAATCAGGATCTGCGTGCACGCATATACAGTAATAGGTTTCCTTTTTAGGCCACAAAGAGAAAAATAACCTTTTCCAAAACGGCACCTTCCCAAATATTTTGATGGTACTGCACGTTTTGTTATGTGCCCTTAATGTAACGCAAGTTTCTGTTTTAGTTGTTGCAACTGTTGTGCTGGTATCCGAATGTCAATAGTTTTTTTATTTTTTAACTACTCTAAAACAAAACTCTTCTTTCTGTCCTTCTCTTGTCATTTTGCGTATCGTTTTTTATTATCTCCCTCCTTTTATCCCCTTCCCGTAATTGTGAAAACACAATTGAACACAGCAGCATGTGGCACCTGGTTCACTGGTTTAGTTCTCCCAAGACCCCAAGATGAGGAAAATCAGATTAGAAAAGACGGGGTGGCGGTCCAAGCACCAGCACCCGTACAGATGGGTCGACAACGGGGCACTTTTATTCTGACCAGCCCCCCCCCCATGGAGCGGGGGGGTGCATCGAATTAAAAACCAACAGGTGGATTTGGAAAGAGACGTGGAGCCAAAGAGATAAGTTTGAACAGTTGGCATTTCTGAAGGTCAAGACTTTTGCCTATTTGTCGAGGAATACAGAGTTAAAGAGACAGTTTGTGCTGTGTGTGTGTGTGTGTGTGTGTGTGTGTGTCTTTGTATTTGCTACACATTGAGGACAAATCTACTCATCCTACCAGCAAAGTGGGGGCTTTTTGACTGGTCCCCACAACTTAAAAGGACTGTTTGAGGGTAAAGACGTGATTTTAAGGTTGAGGTTAGAATTGGGTTAGGTTAGTTTAGGCTGGTTGGGACGGTTAGGGTAGGGAGATGAGTAATGGATTATGTCTATGAAGGTCCTCACAAATACGAGGGTGTGTGTGTGTGTGTGTGTGTGTGTGTGTGTGTGTGCTTTCTTGTATGTGTGGAATCGAAATTGTCTGTTCAGTAAATCAAAGTTCCGCGACGTCAAATTATGTAAATGCATTTATGGGTGTTATTTATGCCTAGACGCCTACATATACATATGTATAGTGAGATGACAAACGACACACGGGTTCAGAGAGGCCGATGGTGCGACGCCTCCAAGCGTTTTCCATCCTTCAGCATGTTGCCTGTGTCGCTTCAGGTGACAGATGAAGTCAGGGAGGGAAGCACCTTTTGATCTGTCCATGACGCATGAGTGTCTTCAGAGGTTTTTGTTGCTTGACAGTCAGACAGTTCAGAGTAAAACCAGTAATGGCAACAGACTTCCAAAAAGTCCATGTGAATTTATGTATGTACAAAAAAAAGTTCTTTTTTTAAAGATTTTTTGTGTGTTTTAATGTTTTTCATCTCAAATCCCACTCTTTCGAGTTGACCTAAGGCGAGGGGAATTGACAAAGGCCTGTGTGCGTTTGCAGGCTCACCTCGTGGCAGCCTTTGAGAAGAGCCTGAGTAACATGACGTGTCGGCTGCAGAGCCTCACCATGACCGCCGAACAAAAGGTACAGTAGCTCCCCCGTCCAAAAAGCTGAAATGCACCAAAAAAAAAAAGCAATGAAGTGGTGATTAGAAACGTGAAGCGGTTTAACAGTGGAACTGCAGAAAGTAATCATCTGAATGACAGCGGAGTAATGGATATTTTATCTGCAGGTTACAGCCGACTTGCAAAGTTATTCCACTTCCCCCAACTGCACTGCTAAAAAAAAATTCTATAAATATATGTATAAAAAAAGGGAGCACATAATCGTGACAGTGTCAGTTCAAGTCGGAAACACAATTGTTATGATTGCTTTGCCAACTTTTCCAGTTTCAAAGCAATAACGGTCAGTGGGACCAGTGGTTGTGCAAAAGGGACCGAAAGGAGGAGCTAGCGAGACGACACTGTTAAACAGAACTGATTCCTCTCATCATCCGTCAGAGTTTGGCATTTTTCTGTAGCCTAGGTAGCATCTGCAGCCCACAGAAGAGGCTCCGGTACATCAGCTCCTCCAGGACGCACTGTGTGAGAAACAAGACTTGAGCAAATAAAATAACAAACCAGCAAATGCACTCTTTCTATTAACCGGAGTCTGAAAAACACCACACACACACACACACACACACACACACACACACACTGCTGACAAATCTTGGCAGGTTTTTAATCCTCTGTAAATGAAAGCAGCCTGGGATCTGCGTGGACGTCTTTGTTCAACAAGGCCATCCCAACTTTTAATTAAAGCAGAACCCTTCTGACTGGGCTCTCATGCCAAGGCAGAGTTGGAGCCTGCGTCTATCTGATGGTGCTTTTTTTTCCTTCAGAGCAGGTGGTGCTGGCTTGGAGGCAGGCCCACCAACAGACTGGTACCTTAAAATAGGTGTAAACAAAAGACCTTTTTTTTTTAAAAAAAAAAAAAATGTGAGTGCCAAATTCTGTATCCAATGACGCTGCTCTTTTTTTTTTTTTTTTTTTTTTAACTTAGTACCTTTTAGAGGATTTTTTTTTCTCTTGTTTGTTTCCTGTGTCATCATCTCTTCAAACGTTCCGCTCTCTCCAGGAGTCCGAGTTGGTCGAGTTAAGAGAAACCATCGAAGTGCTGAAGACCCAGAACACGGATGCCCAGACAGCGATCCAGGTGGCGCTCAACGGCCCTGACCACCTGCACAAAGGTAACGCAGGGAGCTGCATGGGATGCTGGGACACGCTTGAAGCGTTTGGTGCTTAGCGCTACCTCAATTATTGGATGCATATTTACCCTGATTGGCCCCAAGAGAGGAGCAGACCTCCGTTCTTGTGCAGCAAAGATCCCCTTCGGAAAGTGATAAGTCCCAAAAACGTAATGAATACCTAATGAAATCCACACTAAAGCAATTTATTTTCTAATTTCTCATTAGAAAACTTTTGAAATAAGGTGCAAAAAATGCTCACATGACGTGGTTGCCGCTCAGGTTCTCATTCCAGTGAGAAAGATACCTTCCTCTTATTCCCCAGACCTGCGTATCCGCCGGCAACACTCGTCGGAGAGCATGTCCAGCATCAACAGCACGGCCAGCCACTCCAGCATGGGCAGCCTGGGCAAGGACGCTGAAGACAAAAAGAAAAAGAAGAAGAGCTGGGTGAGTTGAGGCCTTGCAGGGCAGCCCAAAAACCGAGCACAACGAAGACAGGTCGCTCTCTGCCGTGTGCGTCGTTGGCTTTCTGCTGAGCAGACAGGCTGTTATAGTTTATACTCCGTCTTTTAATCGTCGTGAGTAGGTGCATTCAAAGTCACATTAAGTATTCAGGTGCAGTTAAGGCCGAAAACCAGAGAAAACCTGCAAAGAAAGGATGAAATATCACCTTTGTATAAAGAAAGGCCTTGTCCTGCCCGTGGCGAAGGCTGCTGCAGTGAAAGAAAATGTAAAAAGCCAGCATAATATTAAATATTGAGTGCTTTAAAAAATTTACAAACCCATGACAATAATTAGTTTGTTAGTCATGTGTATATGGGCTCAGGAAGTCGTTATGTAATCACCAATAGAAATGTGTTGTCGTGTCTTTGATGACGTGTTTAGTGTCTTTTTATGTTATTGTTGGCTTTCATAAAAGCCAGTTTACTATACATCTTAATTAAAATCTTTGGAGTCTGCCATAGTCCCAGTTGCTAGGCTACCGCGCTGAGACAGTGCTGCCCAAGAACTGAGGCACCATCCAGCGGTGAGGACTAACAGAAAGGTCAAGCAAAGGATGTCACGCACTCGGAAATCTGAATTTCTGAAATAGATCGTTTCTCAGAATAGAATTCAACAGATTTTTAGTGTACTTGTACTGGTTTTACTCGAGGACTATATTTTTGGACGCTTTGCAACCCCGGCGCCTTCAGTTTCCTTTTCTCCAAAGGAATTTGTCTGAAAAATGCCCACAAATCCTGGAAAACATCCAAGCGACCGGCTTTTATTCTTGTCCGCGCTCTTCCCTCCAGCAGCAGCAGCAGCAGCAGCAGCAGCCCGGCGTCTCCAGACGGAGAGCTGTTATTTGCCGCAGCCCCTTGAGTTCCGCAGATGACATATTAGCAGTCCCGTTTTAGCCACGGAGCCAGCCGCCTCTGCTGCAGTGCAAAAAACCCCAAAACAAAACAAAACAAAAAAATATCCGCCCTTGAACTTAAAAGACTCGCCACAGAGATGGACACCCTGGCCTGCCGTGGCAAAGGAGAATTTGCTTCCTCTGAAGACGCCGGACTTGTGAATTCCTGTTTACAGATCATTAAAGGATTAATTATTCATTTGCAGGAAGCTTGTGTTGCACACGTGACAGTTGAAAATGGCCACGGAGGGGATGAAGGGATGATCACGTGGAAATATAACTCCAGTTCAACAGTTAACAAGTCAAAAATAACAGTTTTTTTTGTTGTTTTTATCTGTGGCCCGCCAAGCGGCTGCCGTTCAGAAGCCATTAATACCGATTTTGGTGTCTGCGACATCATGTCGCCCCCATGGCTGCGTTTTCTGATCTACACTGTCTGCGCATCCAGTGTGAGCGTTTGTGTGGCTTAACTTTGGGTGTGTTCTGCGTCTTCAGGTGGCTGATTCCATCCCGGCTCAGGTCAGTGGCTCCCAGAGTGTCTCGTGTGTGTGTGTGTGTGTGTGTGTGCGTGCGTGTGCGTGTTTACTGTGACTCATCCACCCCTCTTTCTTCCCCTCTCGGAGCAACTCGCTCTCCCTCGTAACTGGAAAAATGTCGGCATGGATTCGGCAGCCCCGCCCTTCCCCATTTGCCTGTTTAGCCCTTTTTTTCCTCCCTTTTAATATAAAAAGCAGCTCCCTGCTCTGCCTTTTTTCCCCACCTCTACTTGCAGCCTGCTTTTTTACCTGCCTCTTTACTCAAACCAGCCAGTGGCGACTGCTTGGAGAGAGCACGGCGTAACCTCCCGACCTGGCAGGATGTGATGTCACCAGATCTTGCTGTGATATTGACCCAGGGTGTGTTTGTTTTTTTGTTTTTTGGGGGCTTTTTTTTACCCCGTCTTGCAGTTGCGCAGCTCCTTCAAGCAGGCGTTCAGCAAAAAGAAAACCAAATCCCAGTCGGCCCACGACGAGATGGAGGAGATGACCGACTCGCTGCCGTCCTCGCCCAAGCTGCAGCACGACAACAGGCACGGCAGCATCGCCACGCTTCGCTCGTCTCCGTCCACCACAGAGTAAGTCCCAGTGCACGCACCCACTCTGAAACACCCACTGTGAGCACGCCATTCCCTCCCCGCAGTTTCCAGATATTTTTTTGTTTGTTTTTTTTGCTCGTTCCTTCTTCTAAATTCTCTTTCACCCTGATGTCTTGTGAAATCTCGCCTCACCATTCCTTCACCACTTCTTTGCAAACCTCTGTCTTTCTCCTTTTCCTTTTAACCCCCCCCCCCGTCCACGCTCTAGCAAGTGCGTTTGCGATAGCAAGTCCGCCCCCACTTGGACGTCAAAGAACAAGCAAAACGGTCACATGATCTACAAGCACCGATCTCGGTAATAGGCGACTGTGTGGCATGCTCCCACGGAGTGTGTTTGCAGTGGGGTGCGTTGCTGTGATTGGCGCCTGAATTCTCACACACACACACACAAGGCCAGGTCTGAAACAGGAAGCAGTTCTGTTCTTGCAGGGGCACAGAGTAGAACGATAATCCAGGATTTAGTTTGTCGCCATGACAGCTAAATCAGCTGTTTGGAGAGACATCATGGCAGCAGGGTATGACGGAGCTCGCCCACCAATACAATGAAGTATTCGAAGATAACCAAGGAAGGCGTGGCTAGGGTTATTTGACAGTCGCAAAGCATGCGTGTGCGCACGTGTGTGGCAGCATGTGGACGTGACACGCCGTGAATCACCTGTGTTTTGAATGGGCTGGGTTCCATCAATTTAGATGATAGACAGATAGATTGATACCGCACGCACCTACCGACCTGCCATCATCGTGCATGCCAACGCTACAGTCGGGCAGCAGAAATCACACAACTGTCCCCGACTTTTGGAAACTTGAGCGCCCGATTTAAACGGGGAAGAGTTGCAGTCTCAAACGCCCCCAGGTCCCCCCCAACCCTCATGTCCAACCTGCCTGAACGGTTTCCTTCACTGACTCCAGCTTTCTCTCCTTCACTCTCTGTCTGTCTCTGTCACTCTCTCTCTGTCTCTGTCTCTGTCTCTGTCTCTCTCTCTCTCTCTCTCTCTCTCTCTCGCTCGAGTAAATCTGTGTTTGTACACTCCAGCGTGTGCGCGTTGGTGAACTGTAACTGTGGAGGTGACCCACCCACCCACCACTCCCCCTCCTTTCCCCCCCCCTGTTTAATCCCAAACCTCAGGCTGTGCGAGTGCACCGAGGCCGAGGCGGAAATCGTGCTCCAGCTGAAGAACGAACTGCGGGAAAAGGAGCTGAAGTTGACCGACATCCGTCTGGAGGCCCTCAGCTCCGCTCACCACCTGGACCAGATCCGGGAGGCCATGAACCGCATGCAGGTGAGGTCATGCCGCCCCATTAGACCCAGTTTAGGCCGCACGTGAAATCCAATTCCAGGAATGTCAAGTCTCCGACATACGAGTGCTACTGCTAACGTTGCTAACAGAAGAGCTGACTGTAGAACTACGTTTTTTCTTTTTACCCTCAAAAATCTGCTCAGGAATTGTAAGGAGAATTGATAAGGACTCGGACTGATAAGCAGAATCGACAGTGGCGTCACTGTTGATAAAATCTTAGCAATTCCCCCCCTATTTAGGCAGCACTGAAGTTTAACCACAGCACAGGCGATATTTATGTATTAAAATCTGCGTATCTAATGCTCCTTTTCAACTCGCCTCTGAACTAATATCATTAAGTTTACAATTTCAACATGAGTTGGGGCACAATTCATATTCATCACCCGCAATTTGAAAGCTCTTATCAGTTGGAGGTAATATAACTTCTCCACACGAGCACAAAGACCGTGCAGTAGAGAAAGAAGGTGCTTAATTGTCGTGAAAAGGAAAAAGCAAATCTCCAAGGCTACGTCCGATGCGCTCGTATAACCCCACTAATTATTAGTATTGGAATAATGTTCCGAGTCGGAGTGAGTTCATATTCTTTAAAAGGCGCATGTTCAGACATAGCAGAAAATGCCTCGGTTAAGTGGGTTTTTTGTAGATGTGGAATGGAAAGGTCTACCTCAAACGGAGGAATAATGTAAGCTTTCTTATCTGCGACTCACCCTTGAAGATCAAGTGTTGCTCACAAGCCTGTATTCCAATAGCACTGATGGAGAATTACAATAGGAGACGGTTCAAAATGGAGGAAGCTGCGATTTAAGGCTTTGCCAACTGTCTAAAGTCTAGATCGTCTCTCCGTTTCCATTCGTTTTCCAACAAACAGAACGAAATCGAGACCCTGAAAGCGGAGAACGACCGCCTCAAGTGCAGCGGCAGCGCCACCCCAACGGCCACGCCCGTCAAGACTGCCCGGCCGCCCTCGGAGACCTCCAGCACCTCCTCATCCTCCTCGCGTCAGTCGCTGGGGCTGTCATTGAATAACCTCAACATCACGGACACCATCATGTCAGGTCAGTTCACTGTCACTTCTGGAGCGCCTGTGTAGGGGAGGGTCAGGGCAGGAAGAAAGCGGAGGTTGAAGCGAGTGAAACTGACACGAAACGAATGCTTTTATATTTATATAAGGCTGGGTCAGCTGCTTCTTCTTTTTAGAGAGTCGCTTTTAACCGCGGCCTCACGTTTGGCGCCGAAATGATGAAACTGTCACGCTCTGTTCAACGGAGGCGTCCACCAACACGCGTCAGATGACGCAAATCTCTTCAGGACTGCTCTGTTGAAGAAGTCAAAGAGTTGGGCCCCGCTCCCTTGTCCTGTAATTAACATAGTGTGGAAGCTGCGCTGCTCTCTGAGGGGCCCCGGCAATCATTAATTGATGAAGGGATGAGCCAAGAGCAGCGGCGCGTGGGAAGACAAGTGGGCCAATGTGGCGTTATCGCTCCAATACAGAGGCCTCCGGTACCAGAAGCCAACTGAATGCAAATGTATCCCCCATCAGGCAGTCTGGGATTAAGAAATGAGAGACCCACCGAGGAAATTTGTCAGCGTTTATTATCAAAGGTCACAGGTGATAGAAACAACAGAGCTGCTCGTAATATTTTACATCCTCCTTCCATTTATTTTGTGATATTAATGAAAAAAGGCTAACTGCTCATGGCATGGAGTTTTTAGTCCTCAATTTGCAAATATTTTCACTCCCAAATGAATTATTTCATGAATCGCAGCCTTTCAAACACCTTTTCATGTAATGACCTGGAGTCTACCTCAAGAGGGCGCTCAACCCTTTTTTTTTTTATTGTACAAAGGAAAATGATTAATTAAATGTCCATCCATCCATCCATCCATCCATTTTCTGGACCTGCTTTATCCACACATGGGTCACAGGGATCTGCTGGAGCCTATCCCAGCTGTCAAGGGGCGAGAGGCGGGGTATTTTCAGATTGAAAATAGTTTGATATGTGTAGCTCTCTATTAATGTCCCGAAAACATGTAATAAATAGTGTATTTTGTGATGTGTCCTTGTTTTCTGAAGCTCAATGTTCCTTTTGGTTACAGTTTAGTGGAGCGGTTACAGAGGCAGAGTTTTCTCAGGAGTCTGTGGAAACTAGGCTATGGTTTTATTGATTTACACAACAGAAAAGATGATGAAAACTGAGTCATTCATTTGTGTCTCCTGGTGATTTTTTACAGACATTACTGACTTATTCCTCTATAATGATTTTCTGTCTCTATTTTTCCTTCTTATTATATTTGCTATAAAATGAAATATTGATCCAATCTAGAAGTCATTAACTCATAATAAACAGTCATAAGTAACAGCTTATGGTCTCAGAACATCTTTTTTTTTTTTTTTTTTTAAGATATTCTCCTTGATGACAGCTATGAGGGCAATCTACGCAAAGAAGGCCGGAGCGTGAGAATAGTGGTGGCCATCAGCGGCGGGCCGAAAACTACCAAGGTCTGTGGGAGACAACGTTTCACACATATTTCCTATTTCATCTGATTCCCACCCGTAATCACATCTGTCTGCGCCTCAGGCCGCACAGAGCCAACACTTCCTCATCGGATCTATTGGAGTGAGCGGGAAAACCAAGTGGGACGTCCTGGACGGAGTCATCCGCCGCCTCTTCAAGGTAAAGAGATGTTTGTTTGCTGTTTGCTCTGCTCCACAAAGGTTTTGTATATGCGGGTAAAAGTAATTAGACTTCAGAATCAGCCTTAGGTCACGTGACCTTCAAGATATGCAGGGCAGATATAAGCTTTAGAGCTAAATGGTTTAAATATCCACATTATTTAAAGCATACATTTACATCTAATTTGTCTTTGCAGTAGATATTGTCAAAAGGCCATTATATGAATATTAAAGCAAATGCGTCGGCTGCTCAGCCGCATGCATAAAGATGTAGTTCTAAATACAGACTGCAGCCCATATTTAATAGAGTCAGTGTGGTATCTGCGTGTGCTCTGCAGGAGTACGTGTTTCGGGTGGATCCTCACACCAGCCTGGGCCTCAGCTCCGACAGCATCGTCTGCTACAGGATGGGCGACGTGGTCCGCTCGCACGCCTCTGAAGTGCCTGAGCTGCTGCCCTGCGGCTACCTGGTGGGCGACAGCAACGTCATCAGGGTCAACCTCAAAGGTGTGGCGGCGGGTAAACGCAGAGTCTGGGCTCCGAAACGGAGAGCAATATACTAACGTAACGTGATCGTTTTTTTCCCCTCTTTCCTTCCTCCGTCTTAGGCGTGAAGGAGAACAGCATTGACAGCCTGGTGTTCAACACGCTGATCCCCAAACCCATCATCCAGCGGTACCTCAACCTGCTGATGGAGCACCGCCGTATCATCCTCTCGGGGCCCAGCGGCACGGGCAAGTCCTTTCTGGCCACCAAGCTGGCGGAGTACATCATTTCCCAGATGGGGCAGGAGGTGACGGAGCACAACGTGGCCAGTTTCAGCGTGGACCAGAACTCCAGCAAGGTAAGAAGGCCGATGGGACCGTCTCCGGGCTGCCCCAGAATCGATGTCATCAAGTGTGCAAGAGCTTTTCTCCTGCGTTAGCATTAAATCCGACAGTAGTTTCAGGGACCGGCCTTGAAGGCGTGGCAGATAAATACAAGGACATGATAGGACCAGCATGAAAACTGTGGTTTTTATTCAATAAATGTTAAAATGAAGAAAGTAATTAGGCATCGGGGTGAAATTCTTGCAGTTGAGCAGACCCGACTGTTTTTTTTTCCCCTCCGCAGGAGCTCCGTCAGTACTTGTCCAGCCTGGCAGAGCAGTGCAATTCAGAGGAGACGGACACAGAGCTCCCCACAGTGGTCATCCTGGACAACCTGCACCACATCGGCTCCCTCAGCGACATCTTCAACGGCTTTCTCAACTGCAAGTACCACAAATGGTAAGTCGGGGAAATCAGAGAATGTCGAAACAGACATTTCTTCTCAGTCCCTTGACGCGCCTGAGCATCTATGTGGTGTCTTTGTCTGTCCAGCCCTTATGTTATCGGGACCATGAACCAGGGAGTGTCCACCTCTCCAAACCTCGAGCTGCACCACAACTTTAGGTTTGTTTTGCTGTTTGGACTGTAAAAAAAAATAATAATAATCTGAAAATATTTTGATTACACGATCCATTATAACAGACAAAAAAGCCTTAGTGTCTGAATAATTACACTTAATTTCATCTTAAATGTCAAAGTAAGAGCCAAACTGTTTTTGTTGTGCCGCTGATGATCGGTCCGGCTGCAGGTGGGTGCTGTGCACCAATCACACCGAGCCCGTCAAAGGGTTCCTGGGCCGCTTCCTTCGGCGAAAGCTGATCGAGACAGAGATCGATAAAAACACGCGCAGCAACGACCTGATTAAGATCATCGACTGGATACCCAAGACCTGGCAACACCTCAACTGCTTCCTGGAGGCACACAGCTCCTCCGATGTCACAATAGGTCCGTTTGTCTCTGACACACACACACACACACACACACACACAGTGAGAGATGCATTTAACTCAATCTGACTTTACCTTTAACCCATCGAACGCTAATCTTCTATAATGGCTCAACCCTACAGGCCCGCGCCTCTTCCTCTCTTGCCCTATGGATGTCGAAGGGTCTCGGGTTTGGTTCACTGACCTGTGGAACTACTCTCTGGTGCCCTACCTGCTTGAAGCCGTCAGGGAAGGGCTGCAGGTGAGTCCAGACCAGATAAGCAGGATTAAACGATTAACTCGGTGGGTTTTATCGACTGCACCACAAACACCTGGGTGCACCTCCGCCTTCCTTAAACAACTATTTCAAAACTTCTTTTTCATATTTAGGAACCAGGAACCAACCTGCCAGAACTATATTTTGCTCTCAGATGCTAATTTCCCTTCATAGAATTATCTCGTTCACTATGTTGAGACTTGTGCCTAAAATGAGCCCGCTTCGCATCGCAACTGACCTGCATCCATCACCCCTGCAGTTGTATGGCAAAAGAGCAGCCTGGGAGGATCCGTACAAGTGGGTGAACGACACGTACCCGTGGAACGCCGCCTCGCTGCACCGCGAAGGCCAGTCGCTGCTCCAGCTGAGGCCGGAGGACGTGGGATACGACGGCTACAGCTCGTCCAAAGAGGGAGCCTCATCCAAGCAAGTGTCCCAGAGCGACACAGAGGGAGACCCCCTGGTGAGGGAGACGCACTCAGAAAAGTCCCTGGCCTCCAAGGGACTGGAGACCTCCTTGTTCTGAAGCCGCAATGCTAATCACTGCATCACAAACAAAAAAAAAGAAAAAAGGATTTTTGGAGTTTTTCATCCTGACTCTCCTTTTTTTCCTATTTTTTCCTCTCAGATGAACATGCTGCTACGCCTGCAGGAGGCAGCTAACTACTCGAGCACACAGAGCTGCGACAGCGACAGCACCAGTCACCACGACGAACAGCTGGACTCCTCGCTGGAGTCGGCACTATGACGGGGATAGCGGTTCTCTGGGGTGGCGGAGCCGTTGCTCCTCTCGCTTTTTGGTCAAAATATGAAAAGTTCTATTATGCAAGATGGTACACCCAATGGAAGGACAATTTTATAAAGGAAGAGGAATATTAAAGCAGAGTATATTATGTTTTACATGATAGTGTCTAACGCGATTCAAACATACTGAAGACAAGCAGCCTTTTTAAAGGATGTATCACGTTCTGTAATACAACTTTTCATACATGTGCCTGTGTGTACTCAGATTACAGATTTCATCCCATTAGTTAAGCTTTAGTGGTCAGAAAGAAGGATCGACACAGCTGGACTTTTGGTTGAATCACAGAAATATCTTCACGTTTACAGTGAGCGGCGGCGTTATTTTTTTGTTGTTTACAGAGGTGCTTCACGCTTCAAACCTGCATGCATATGGGCATGCAGACACAGACACACTTAAACATGCTCAGAAGTGTGACAGCCAATCAGGTTTTAATTGGTTGATGCAGTTTGCCTGAAGTGTTGATATATGATTTGGCGCCCTCTAGCGGTTACCCTGCAGACTCAGCAGGTGTTTTCAGCACCACAGCAGGCGGTCAGTTAAATGAATTGGCTCCGAATAATTTGATTGAATTTGCCTTTTCTGAGCATAGACAGTGTTCCGTGCGCTCTTTGGTGACAGATGCAAGCCTCCTTAATCACATTTGGAGCTCAGCTGCTCGCCTGCAGTGACTCCTTCGCTGCCGTGCGCGCCGCCAACAAGCACAACAATGGTTTGTGTGTCCAAACCAAGAAATTGGACAAACATCAGCCAGTGTTTCCCTTTGTTTTGCTAAACTAATCGTGCACTCGCACCGCCGTGCATCCACAGAGTTCACGGAAGAACGCACATCCTTGACCTTGGCTGTAAACTTTGCTAATAAGTTGTGGTTGGATATGCGGGAGTTTTTCCAGGAAAGCACTTTGAAAACTGCAAGCAGGGCCCTCTCTGGGCCAGCATGCTACTGATTTTCACTGAAACAGCAAACTGAAAATCAGCAGCTGTAACTCTGTGCACAACATCTGTCAAGCTTTGGATTTCACACATCAGCGTGTGCTCTCATGGAAACAATACACTCATTTGAAAAGTTTAAGGGTTGTGTTAGTTGGGGAAAACTCCTCTGTTATCTCTTTGTCAGGTATTACACACACATTTAAACATGGCCGGAAGGGTGACACTCAATCAGAGGTTTTAATTGGTTGATCCAATTTGCCTAAAGTGTTTTTAAGTATGATATTTCGCCCTCTCCTGGTCAACTAGAGGGCGGATAGATTCAAATGTCATAGCACGCTGCATTAGTGTGACAATACAAAGCTTTTACAGGTGTAGCAGGAGTTAAAAGGTTGGTTTTTTTTCCCTCTTGGTGAATTCAGATTTAATAATGTTAATGTTTAAAAAAAAAAAAACTAGTATTGAACTGAACAAAATGTAAACCGACATTTGATAGTCTCCCTCAGCATCTGCACTTGTGTTGAATCCGCCAAGAAGAAAAAAAGGAAAATCCAAAGTATTTTCAAATGTTTGCTAACCAGAGCTGAGCAGGGGAACAATATCGGTGCTTTCTCACTGCCTTAAATGTGCTCACGTTCGGGAGACAATCTAATCTGCTCCCCCGTCTGTAGTGAGAAGTGTAGATGTCGATGGTGGATGACAAAACACGGCTTCTTTTTGTTGTTTCTGGCAATTTGAGTGCAAAAGGATCCGCGCTGTATTTGAATTGTGACCTGACAAAGGTTGCCGAGACGTTTTTAAAGCGCAGTTGGGGTATTTTTTAGTTGAGTTTGGATTTTGGGGGGGGGTTTGTCCAGTTGAGCTGGGCTCACTTGAACTGAAAGGAGCACAACCATTTTTTTGTTTCTTTTCTAGCCTTGAGAAGCATGTATTGGTGTTTTTTGTTGTTTTGTTTTTTTTTAAGGGGATGCTTTATGAAGAGATCTTTATCATTACCTGTGTTTGTGTGTGTTGGATGGAAGCCATTTTCCCTCCCCTCCCCCTCTTTGTTTATCGAGTGGGTTGGTTTTGCACACTTTGAGACGGGGTCGGGTTGTAAATACTTAAGTCTTGCACAGTGAATCAAAGATGCATTTGGTGTAACAATATGCTTAACCCGCTGAATAAATTATTGTACTTCAAAGACAGAGAGGAAAAAGAAATGCAATGCAAAAACTCAACACGCTGTCAGACGCAGGTATCTGTCTTGTGATTGGATGCTTTGTTAGTGCAGGAGATGTCTGGTGTACAGTAAGGCACTGTCTGTTCACTCACTAAAATCACAAACTGAGAAGAAGAAAAAGGCATTTTCACAGTATTCCCACCCTCCTGCTATCTGGAATGTCTTTAGTAACACCTGAAGGGTGTTTTTTTGTTTGTTTTGTTTTGTTTTTTTACTGGGCACAAGCTTACCGCCACGCTAGGCTTGACTGTGATGCACCACAGCTGACGAGACACTGTACTGTATTACCACCATCCAACAGGTGCTACTGGTCCGTCAGAGCCCATCAAAGACCAAGATACACATGTTGACTCAACCTCAGGACAATATTCTACAATCCTACCTGTGTTCAGCTTTAGTGGTGTCTCTGCAGCCAGGCCTCTGGTGGCCCTGCACAGCCTCGCATCTGCCGAACAAAGAAGGTCCTGACCACGGTCCCGCATTGCCTGCGGGTGCCCTAGCGCTTCTTAAAAGACACAAAATAAAAGTAAAAAAAAACCCAATCACTTCTCCTGTACGCCGTTTGTTTCTGATCTCACAGAGCGTTGACAGCATCAACAGTGTGTCCCATCGTCCTGACGATTAACACTCAACACTCTGCAGTTACATCTCCGTTGGAAACCATATAGCATTTACTCTGTTTTGAGAGAATTTCTTCTTTTGTTCTTTTTTGGGTAAACATTTGTCTTTAAATGTTTTATATTTTGTACATTTATATGTAACATATCATGTAAATAGACAGAGACAGTGATTTAACTCATCTGGAAGATTTTGTAGTCTTTGTAAAGCCCTAATAAATGGTATTTGGTGTCACACAAGCAAACTGTGTTGCGCCTTTCTTGTGTGTTGAGCCTTTCAGTGTGTGTGTGAGAGAGACAAACGTGTTTTCACTCATTTTTCTCTAGTAGTGTGGGTGTAATGTCAGCCATCAAAAGTAACATTTCAAACAACAATCGAAAAATGTAACTTTCTGAAGATTTTTTGTGTGTATAAAAACATAAAGGTGCCGGTGAAGAGTGCAAACATGTTAGAATCTGAATCTACATGGATTAATTGTGATAATGTCAGTAAAGCAAAAGGATTGTCAGATGTGAAACATGAATTATCTGTTACATTTGAATCGTTTACTTGTCATTTAAACAGAATAAAGATGCTTAGATAGTCGTGCATGATTGAGTGGGTCAGATGAACTAAACATGAAGGAAGGTTTAATTTGAACATGTTTTATTTTGTAGGAGATGAGATGAATCGGTTCCGGGGAGGTCGGCGCAGCCGCGGCTGAGGTCGGAGCCTCGGCGACGCCCGCAATGGAGCCCGAAGACGACCGCAAGATGGGTGAAGCCGAGGGAGATTCGGTGTCTTTACCCAAACACTCATACTGGTTTGACTTGTGGGTGTTCTTGGTGTTCGACATTGTCTTTTTCCTCTTCGTTTATTTTGTCGTTCCGTAAAAAAAAGGTGAGTTGGCTTTTTGGCTGCAGAAGTTTCTGGCTACGGAAGTTACAGAACCACCTAACTAACCGAGGAAGAAAGATTAATAATTAAAATAAATAAATAAATAAAATTACGAAGATTCAAAGATTTAGTGTCATGGGAACAGTCAGAAAGCAGGTTTCCCTGTACAGTGAAACCCTCACTTCGCCGTTCACACCGAATGTCAAGAGAATATGCTAAACACAATCTTTTTAACAGCTAATTACAGATTAATTTCTAAGGCATTTGTTTGTAACAAATCACTTCTTGTACAAGTGGTGTCCGAAAGCGAAGACCCACATTCCTCTGCTGTATAGTCCTGTTCAAATTCCTCTATTACTCAGCACCATAAGTGTTTATTAACTGTGATCCAACCATCATGGGACGTGCAAGACTGCGGTCGATGGTAACAGCGATGCCGGAGGAATCGTGACCTCACCCAGGTCATCTCCTCCGGCCTGGCACTTCATTTAATCCACCAAGTGTCAACAGGCGGACATCGAATGGGTTTATTTATTTATTTTTTTGCTGAATAAATGTTATAGGTAGGGAATTGGAATAACGAGCGATGCGGCTCTGTATTATTGGATGTGGTAAATACAGAGAACAGAAAGGTCATGCAGCTTCAGCAGGTCTGGGTCTCTCACAAGGACTGTGCAAACAGAGCCGACAGGCCGGCTCACCCCTTGCTACTTGGGTTTTTATGTAGCCCTTTCTGTTCAAATATTAACCATAGATAGGGGTAAACAAGATAATCGTTATAAAGTAAACATTTCGGTTTTCATTAGTACAATTTAAGAAAAAAATAATAATAAAGGGTGCAGCATGGTCGTCATTATTATTGCTATTGTGATGTTATCTCCTTTTAGAAATAATTCTCTTTTTCTGTTAAAGCTTATCCACCAGACTTTGGAACCAGTGCTGGTCCTCTTCTGTTGCCGGGAGTCCGCCTTGGAGCTCCCAAGTGTCCGATGTTGGATCTGCGAGTTCCCATACGGGACATCCTGCTTTGATACTGAAGCTCTGGACCACAGAACACATTCCTTCAAAGACCCGGTTGCTGTGAAAAAGATGTCTCTGCATGGAAAGACTCACATCGGGGAGTGCAACTGGAAGTATTTCAATTGAAATATGACGATGAAGTCATGGAGGCACAAGCCCGAAGTCACAGTGTTGCAATTGCAAATGTTACTGATTAGAGCAGACTTGCTCTGTTTTTGATTATCAAATGATTCTAAAATGTTTAACTGTCTATATTTAAGTCTAATTTTGTTAGGTTTTTTTTCCTGTGATAATTGTTTGTTCTTATAAGCAAAGATGATGGACTGAGAAGCGTCTGACATCCAAAAAGTTTGTTTGTTGCTAATTAACAAATTAATGACAGTGATAACAGCATGGTTTTTTTTTTATTTTTTTGCACACTATGAAGAACAGATCAGTGAGCAGATTAAATGTTAATTTGCACATTGGGAAAACAAATAATTATAGAATTAATAAAGAGTTTTCCTGACCTATCAAAATGTAATTTGAGTCAAGTCAAGCTTATATATTTATTTAAATTTATTTTTGGCTGTGGGGCTTAAATTCAAACATAGTGAAGGTCAAACATAAAACTACATAAAATAGAGTTTAGGGCATTCAAAATGTTTGGTGTTCCGATGGGTTAAAAGACAAACGCACACAAATGCAAACATTTACATTTATGTTTATTTCTGTTCTCTTCTGTTTTGAAAAAGTTTTTGTGAAGGAAAATAGCATTTTTACTCAAGGAAAGTACAATTTAGAGGCACTAATAAACAGCTCAAAAGTCAACATGTTATATACGACAGAAAAACAAAAAGGAGTGGAGCTCAACTGAGGTTATGGTCCATAAGCTGTAGTTGGGACACAAAATTATATGTTTGTCCAAAGCAAGGATAATTTAGAGAGCACTTATATGAGAAGAGAAGAGTTGTGACGAAGTCAAAGAGCAGGACAGAACCGAGAAGAAAGGACAAGGATGCCGATGAATGGACATGAAACAGAAGAAAAAACATATAAATGTTCACAGAGAAATGAATAAAATGCAAAAGTTTACAAAGATAGCTGCGTAAGAAAGGTGGGTCTATGGTGTCTTTTTAATTTTCTTTTGAAATGTATAAATCGTTCATCTGTGAGTGTGAATGTTCCAATTAGTCCCATAATGTACTTGCGTCGTTTGAAAGAGGACCAACCGGCACCTGTGACTCCTCCAAGTCAAAGGTAGCGGAAAATAGCATTTTTGTGCCTTTGTCGTGTTTTAATAAACGTATATATAGTTATCTCCTAGGACAGCACCTTTCATAACGTTGCGTAATCACACATTACATAGCGACGAATGATAAAAAAAAAATAAAAAAAACTCCAAAGTTCCCGCCGGAACGTTTATCCACGAGGACTTCCTGTCCCACCCACATTGTCGTGTTGCTTCCGGGTGGCCACACAAGACTCATCAAGGCAGTCGTCATTACGTTGTAAACAAAAGTTATTAAACGGTTTAGCTTTCGCGTCACTTCGATTGTAAAGACATGCATATCAAAACTGGTAAGTTTGTACAACTTTTCGACTTATAATACCGAAATTCTCAACTTTACAGCGTGTTAATTTGATGTCTTGCTGACGGTGCTAGTTCTATCGATAGCTACTTGCTCGCCGCTTTGAATGGGGGTTACGAAACTTTGTGGCTAACGTGCTAGCTAGCTATCAGTTTTACAAAACTGTGAAAAAATGTGCCACCTATGTCGAATACTTTTGATAATGGAAATTTTGTCGAACTAGAGTTATCGGTTTGACCTACTGTTTAATAACGTGGTCTTCTGTAGTTCGCTGCAACATGTTCAGAGCTAATTAAAGTTTGCTAACACCGGTGCTGGCTGACACCTAAATCGCCAAGCCACACGAGGACCACATTATTATATCCCGAGAGACACTAATAAAACGGCCATTTTATCGTTAGGCCAGCGAAACTGTACATTCATCCATCTTCTAGAAATTTCTATAAAAGGGTGTTTGAGTTGGGCTCGATAGAGCGCCTCATCTGTTTTAAAGCTGTGGCGCTAAGGAGGAGACAGGCCATTAGTATCGAGCGTGTACATTTCTTTATATTCCTTCGTATCGCCGTCCTAGCTAAAATGTCATCCCTTTAAGTTTCCCAAGCAACTGACCACATGTCATCTATTGTATATAATCTACGAGGAATTTCCAAAGTACAGTGAACGTTTTTTTCTCCGACGAAACCGTACGTACGTATGTATGTATGTATGTATGTATGTATGTATGTATGTATGTATGTATGGTTTCATACATACAGTCATTCATGTTCGTGTTACTTGAGGGCCAGGTCTTAAGGATCTTAAAGTTCTATTTTTGGCTGGCCAAGCATAGAAAATGTGACATCAACTGTGCATTATATTTAAGTGGAGATTCTAATTGGTTCAGTCCAAAATGACAATCTTCATTTTGGCAAAGGTGCATTTTAGTTTATAATTCTGACCATTATCGTACAGGAAAGTTTCCTCCCTGTTTTTAAATTAGTGTTGAGGAGGTCTGTTCCCTCAGAGGTTAGCTTTGTACTGTATATTGTTTTTGTTTTGTTTTTTTATCACCCTGCTACAGTTGTTACCTGACAGGATTTGGAGCATTTTTAAGATTTCTTTCAGCCTTATTAGTCCTCTGCCTTTTCTAGCTTACTTATACCGATGAAATTCCTGCTGTTGCCTCAGTGTAGAATGCAGAAAGTAAAATTGTTCTCTCTTGACTTCACCGATAGTTTTTAAACTGTATTCTAAGTTTTACAGGAAATAGAAAATCCGTAATGTGATTGTTGGGCAGTGTGTGGACGTATAGATGACAGTATATCCGGATCTTCCTCAGGTACATGGGAAGCTAGCAACACTGTGTGTGAGTCGGATACGCTGTGTGACCCAACGGTCCTCGTTTCAGCCAACAACCCAGAGCCGCACATCCGCAACCGTCGCCTGTCTCCTGGTTCTGGCAGCTGCGGGGGGGGCGGCGGCGGCGGCTGCGTCTCCGGAAGCGACAAAAATCCCCGGCAGATCTCGCCCGAAGGCAACTCCCTCGGAACGGGCCACACGCACACCCTGGGCTTCCGCAGGGAAAAGGAGCGCAAGGGTCCCCACAAAGGCCGCAGCCTCCGCAGGGAGAGTCAGAAGGGGACTAGCCGCATAAACGAGCGGCCACAGAAGGTAACCCAGAAGGAGAGGTGGGTCGAGGACAGTCTGTCTTTGCTTAAGCCCCCGCCTGCCTTCCCTGTGCAGGACAGCCCTGCCAAGCTGCAGCCAGCTGTTAGCTACGCCTCTAAGGTAAAAGCAAAGTCAGCCAGTGGAATACTGGAGGAAGACCGGCCCGCCATTGGCGTGCTGCTACAGAACCAGTGGGGGCTCAGCTTCATCAGCGAGGCCCGAGCGTCCGCAGAGAGCCCCAGCCCCCTCGCCGCTCTTCCCACCCAGACCACAGGTGCGGACCCTCGCGTAGAGCCCCAGCCGAGCACAGTTCTCACAGCGGCGTCCCCCGAAGAAACACCCGTTCAGGCCACTACCTCCACCGCCACGGTCACACAGCCAGAGGTGGAGGAGAGCAGCGAGATGCTGCTGATTTGTCGCCATCTAGTGGAGGCATTGAACTATCACAGCAGGGGTAAGCTTGAAGGCTTTGACTTTTTGTTGTTGGTGTTGTTGGTCTAATGACAGTGTGCTGTGATGTCTCTTTCTGTCTCCTCAGAGTGGAATGCTGTCTGCAATAAACAGAGAAAAGGTAGGTCAACAACCGCTCTTGCGTAATTTACAATTATGAAATGGGTTTCACCTTCTTTAAAGGACTTTGTGCAAGACAAAGGATAAATTGTAGTAAATATATTGTTTTTAAGACACAATTGTTAATAATTTTTATGGATTTTGAACGTAAATGTGTTTGTTTTTGCAGTTCCCTCAAAGGTGATCTGGTACAAGGAGGCAGAGGAAAACCCGGCCTAGCAGTG
>BJFM01000683.1:30105-39638 GCA_016586285.1 Arothron firmamentum | reverse complement strand
CCCCCCCCCCCAGTGAATCAAAGTGCATACGCAACACACACCTTACATGCACATGTAAAGACAGACACGTTTGAGTCCCTTTCCACACACTGCACTCAGGATATTGTCTACATGCAAAGCCACACTGAGACACTTTGGACTAACTCCCTCGAGATCTTAATCAGCAATGAACTTTTTTAATGCCTTTACAGAAAACCTGCCTTAATTCGATCTGATTTCACCTCTTCTTTTTCTTTTTCTTTTTTTAGCTTGTATGTGCAGAGCTGGTCCATTATTTTTTTTTTTGCCTTTTTGTTTTTTAAACTAATCCAAGAAGCTGTAATGCCACATTTCCCGCTGCCGTTTTATTGAACCCGTGTCCTCTGGTAACCGAGTGGTCGATCAAGCACTTTTGTTGAAATAAAACTTGACCATGACCAATGCCCGCGTGCGAGAAAACCCTCCCCAGAAGGACACCTTGTTCCCCTTTACCCCCCTGCCTCCATGACAAAGAGAAGACCGTCTGTCCATCAACTGTTTGAGTTTTATGGTTAATATTTCCAGAGGACTTCAGTCTGGCTTCAGTTTACAGAGGGGTGGAGTCAGAGGCACAGTCAAGTTCACACCTTAATGCTGTGTTTCTTGTTTTTATTTGCTTTCCTGTTTGAGTGAATATTACTCAAGGGATTTCACCATGTTAGATATGTTTTTTGTTGTTTTTTTTTTCTGAAAAAGAATTTATTGAATTTAAAAAAAATTTACACTGGAGAAAGAGGAGGAATGTAAGTGAACAGTATTGCTTAATAAACGTTTTGCTGAATAAACCTTCCAAACCTGCTGGTTTGATCAGTCTGTTTTGATGAAAACTCGCAGACTTGTCATTTGACCTCGGCGTTTTATTATGAATGATAAAGCTTTTACAGTAGATTTTCAGGACAAAGTTTAACAAAATAACAGTGTTTGGGTGCAGGAACGTGTCCGTTCAAGCCGTCAATCTCTCCAGGTCACCTCCACAGCATCGGTTCTGTACCTACAATAGCACAAACGGACACTTTAAACACAAGATGGAAGCATTTGCTTCTTTGAGGATGTCCACAGGTTCATCCACGAGTCACCACATGGACGAGTGATCAACAGGAAGTTAGCACATTACCTCTGTGTGATCCACGAGTCTTCCAGCTTCGTCACCTGGCCAGATCTAAACATCTCCCATCCAGCCTGGGCGATCATCGCACCGTTGTCTATGCAGAACCTGTGGCAGATTGTCACGGTGTTATTAGATGGTGGGGGGAGCGATCCACGTTGGTCACTTGTTAGGGCGGATGGTTACCGTTCGTCTGTGGCAAACAGCTTAGCTCCTCTTTCCTGACACATTACCCCCATCATCTCTTGTAGACGAAGGTTACCTGCAGAACAGAAGAGACGTTACTGGCGAGGAAGAGGGAAGCGCATCCGTCCTGGGATGTTTACTTACATCCAACACCGCCGACAATCAGGACCTCCTGGGAGCCGCAGTGAGCCATGGCCCTCTCGGTGATCTCCACCAGCATTGAGAACACGGTCTCCTGCGTTCAGATGTAGAGAAGGACGTGTCAAAGGACATGCAGCTCATCGCAGCAGAGGACGAGATCAAAGATGGCTGTTCGTTCTTTGCACCTGCAGGGAGAAACACAAGTCCTCTGCCGTACACTGACCAGAACTCAGCATCTTGTGAGACATGTCCTGTGGAAAAGGAAGGCACAGGTTGTGGTCAAGTAATTCTTTAGACAGAAGAGATCTAAACAGTTCCGCTCACCTCGATATAAGACAATATACCAGAAAATGAGACGTCCATTCCTTTGACTGTATATGGCAGCTCCACAAACTGGCTTCCTCTGAAAAATAAAAAAAAAACACCCAAGAAAATATTAATAAAAAAAAAATAATTAAAAAACACATACATTTATTTATTTATAATACAGTCAAAAATGCAGCAAACGCTCACTTTTTGGCCATCTGTTCTATGTTGTACCCTGGACTGGGATCATTAGAGATCTGTGGGAGCATATGTGGACGCACACAGGTCACATGCAGGGAAATACAGTCGCTTTAAAGGGGACAACAGCGGCACGCACCTTTATGACTCGAGCAAACCTGTCTAGGCAGTTTCCGACCGCAATGTCGATCGTCTCCCCGAATATTCTGTACCGCCTCTGTGAATACGCAATAACCTGCAGAGGAAAACATGGGAAGTCTGTCTGGTTAATTTGTACTTCATAAACACACACATACACACAAAAACGGAAATGTTAAGCTCTTTGGACTCCTGGGGTGAAAAGCCGCTCGCGAACAAACCTGCGTGTTTCCTCCGCTAACATACAGCACGGTGGGGTTGCTGGCTCGCGTGATAAGTCGGCCCATCTCGATGTGTCCGACGCAGTGGTTGACCCCGAGCAGCGGCTTCCCCCAAAGCTGCGCAACCGTACGAGCCACCAGCGCCACCGTCACCAGAGGGGCACCCATCCCTGGGCCTGGAGGACAGGAGGGGGAAAAAATGAAGAGAAACGGAGGGAGCCCAGTTCTCTGGGATCATCAGAGGAGCTGTGAGTTCACGCTGCCTTTGGTGTAAGCCACGCAGTCGACGTCTGCAGGCTTCAAGCCCGCTTGCTCCAGCGCCTCCTTGAGGACAGTCAGGACAACAGCACGGTGGTGCCTGGCGGTGTCACTCGGCATGAACCCTGAAGGAAGAAGTATAAATGTCCCGCATCCAAAATGACAGCACCGACAGCACATTAATGGACTTGCCTTGGCCAGGAGGGGTAATGTAGGTCCGCCTGGGGTTGGAAAGCACTTCGCCATCTCTGATGATTCCAATGCCGATCTTGTTGGCACTGCCCTCAAATCCAATCACAACAGTCATGGCAACTAAAAATAAGCATTCACATTTCACTTTCAAATTATACGAGTGGACAATTCCTTGCCTTTTTAAAAGAAAAATGCCAAAACTATACAACAATACTATCAATTGTTAGTAAGATGTAGTAAGATCAGAAGTAAGATGAGCCCACTGTAGTGGTGAAGCGATTTGAACTAAATATGTTGATAAAACTAAGTCATAGTAACGTTACAGAGAGAGAAATGGGTACACCTACCTTCTCAATTGCCCTCGAAAGGTTACGCTAGTAAATCTTCATCCCAGTTATAGTGTTTAAACTCTTAATTCACCAGCAGCAGCTAATTTTTGTATCGCTCGCTAAGCTTCGAGGTCCCAAACACTAGTCGTCTTAGTCCTGTCCGTTTCACAAAGCAAATATTAAGATAATATTTTACTTCAACAATTGGTCACAAAATCCCAAAAGGTATATCTTAAACTGTAACATATCATTAAATAGTAGATTTTCTCATAAATAATAATAAAAAAACAATATAAAAGCACTTACTTTAACATTTTAATCCGGCACAATTTCAGACAGCCACCACATACCACAAGCACATGGCTTAGAAACTCCACTGTTTTAGTGCTAGTGTTTCTGTGGGGGAGTGCCTCCAAAACGACACAGACTCATCGTTGCATCCTGTTTCGCCGTGCGAGTAAGACCATTTGCATTTCCAAGAAGCATGCCGTCGGTTGACCAAACGCGCCGTTATTTTACATTTGCATCGGGCGATTAAATATAGCTGGCTAATTAGAAGCTGGTTCATTCATTCTAAGCGCAGGCCGAGCTGGCTCTGGTTCTTTGTCACAAAGCGGAAGCTAGCATTAGCATGCTTATATCACTAACGTCCAATCATTTTAAATCGGTTTTTACCTTAATCTTCATTTTAAACTTTGTATACGTGGTCTTACCACCCACTACAAAGTATAGGTGATGGGTCATTGTTCTTTTAATTGACTATTTTCTCTTGAATTTCTTTTTCCATTGTTACAATAACCGCTAAACGCTTCCAGTAAATGTCAACTCAACAATAATTACTTTACGAACTCTCTGTGAACCAGTTTGTCATTTATTTGTTTTTTGATGAGGAGTTTTCTTCGCCCCCAGCGGCGTCTGTGTTGCTGTGTGTGCTTGCCGTGCGTGTGCGTGTGCGTGGTGTGTTTGCAGTCAGGCCAAGTTCAAACATGAAGAGAGGCAAGAAGTCAGAGGAGGCTTCTGCTGCTGCTGCTGCTGCTGCTGCTGCTGCTGCAGAGAACGACCCAGATCCCGGTACCACACCACGCTCTGTTATCAGCATGCAATATGAACTTGTGACATTTTCAAACCATAACGTTGCCCCTGTGATGTCCAGAACCTACGAAGAAAACCAAGAAGACAAAGGAACCAGAAGCCCCGATACTGTACGAGGATCCTCCTGATAAAATGACGAGCAAGGACGGACGCAGCGCCAACATGAAGATCACGTCATGGAACGTGGATGGGCTGAGGGCCTGGGTGAAAAAGAAGGGCTTGGATGTGAGCTTCAAAAGAGCACGACAGTCTTAAAGGCATGTTTTTCCAAATGTTTCAATGCATCCGTCTGTCCTTGCAGTGGGTACGCGAGGAGAATCCGGATGTTTTGTGCCTCCAGGAGACAAAGTGTGCAGAAAAGTCGCTCCCTGCCGACATCACCTCGATGCCCGAGTACCCTTTCAAGTACTGGGCTGGGTCCGATGAGAAGGAGGGCTACAGCGGCGTGGCCATGCTCTGCAAGACGGAGCCCATCAAAGTCACTTATGGCATTGGTGAGCGGCAACTGCAAATATATTTAAGCGGAGTTACAGCGTTCCTAATCGACCATTGGGTTAAGCTTTCTGAGTTTTACTGACCAATCAATCGTCCCCCCTCGACTCCAGGCAAAGAGGAGCACGACAAGGAGGGCCGCGCCATCACGGCCGAGTTTCCCAAATTCTTCCTGGTGACCACCTACGTCCCCAATTCTGGCAGAGGCCTCGTGCGTCTGGATTACCGCAAAACGTGGGACGCCGACTTCCGGACGTATCTCAGCGAGCTGGACATCCAGAAGCCCGTGGTGCTGTGCGGCGACCTGAACGTCGCCCACCAGGAGATCGACTTGAAGAACCCCAAAGGGAACAAGAAGAGCGCGGGCTTCACCCCCGAGGAGCGCGAGGGTTTCGGCCAGCTGCTGGAGGCCGGGTTCGTGGACAGCTTCCGCGAGCTGTACCCCGAGCAGACCCACGCCTACTCCTTCTGGACCTACATGATGAACGCTCGCGACAAAAACGTGGGCTGGAGGCTCGACTACTTTGTGCTGTCCAGCAGTCTGCTGCCCGGCCTTTGTGACAGCAAGATCCGCAACCAGGTGAAGGGAAGCGACCACTGCCCCATCACTCTGCACATAGCTGTGTAGCCGTCCCCGTCTCCTTGTCCTGTCTGTAAAAGTCCACTTAAGAGCATAGCGAAGGTGATGTGTTTGCTACCACGGGTGATACACTGTCCACACTTGCTCTTCTCGTAGGTCCAGAAGTTGTTTTTTAGTCTTCTTTTTCCACGTGAAAACCCTCGTACCGGCCAACAGATTTTGAAAGCTATTTGGGTTCAGTTGCTATGTAACGTTGACAATGCACACGTAAAATTCTGACACTAGCGAACGTATAAGCTCCTTTTCAAATGGGACCTGGCTGCGACCAGCCCGGTGCGTTAAAGCCTATTTTCTACCAGGAAACGTCTACTAATAAAAGTTTTGGAAATGTCAAACAGCTGTTTATTTGTGATCTGAAATAACATTAAAGTTCTGAACATGTTCCTCTGCTTCATTCTGTGTAATAGAGAGAGAGAAAAAAAGACTTAACATAAACCTAAAGCATCATTTGAGATGTTAGTCAAAATAACGCACCTAATAAATTCTTGAATCTTCCGTCTGGGTTACGTTAACTTCATGACGTGCGTCCTCTGGTGCATTTTCAGGTTGTAGGACTGGCGGAAGCCCTTGCCGCACTCCACGCACACGTAGGGCTTCTCGCCCGTGTGTATGCGCTGGTGTCTCTTCAGGCGGTTGGCGCTGAGGAATCGCTTGTCGCACTGCGCGCACGAGTAGGGCCGCGCCCCGCTGTGGTAGCGCAGGTGGATGGTCAGGTAGCAGGACTGCGTGAACCTCTTGCCGCAGTCGGGGCACTGGAAGGGCTTGTGGCCCGTGTGGAAGCGCTCGTGCTTGAGGAGCTCGGCGTGGGAAAAGAAGCCTTTGCCGCAGTCGGAGCAGAGGTACGGCCTCTCGCCCGAGTGGGTCAGCTCGTGTCGGATCAGCGTGGCTTTGTAGACGAAGCTCTTGTCGCACTGCGAGCAGCGGAACACGTCCTCCCCGGTGTGGCGGCGCTCGTGCTTCTTCATGTTGCGCTCCCTCTTGAAGCTCTTGCCGCAGAAGGAGCACATGAAGGGCATCTCCTCTGAGTGGATCTTCATGTGGCTCAGCAGGCCGCCCCTGTAGAGGAATCCTTTGCCGCACTGCGCGCAAACGTGCGGGCGCTCCTTCTGGTGGGTGCGCTGGTGCGCGGTGAGCGCGGCGCGGTAGGGGAAGCTCTTGCCGCAGCTGCAGGCGTGCGTTCTGGCCCTGTGGGTCTGGAGGTGCTTGCTGAGGTAGCCGTGCGAGCTGAACAGCAGCTCGCAGTGAGGGCATTTGCAGGGCTCCGCGGGCGCGCTCGCCTCCTCGCCGTGCGTCTTCCTGTGCCTGACCAGCGCGGACTTCCAGGCGAACGCCCGGCCGCACTCCGAGCACAGGTACTCGCCGTTCTCCACGCGCACGTGGGCGCCGCCGTGCTCCTTCAGAGCCGCGGGCGACTGGAAGAAGCGGCCGCAGACGGGGCAGGCGTGGGCGCGGCCGGAGTCGTGCGTCAGCTTGTGCCTCTCCAGCGACTGTTTGAAGGAGAACCTGCAGCCGCACTGAGGACAGAGGAAGGGCTGCTCGCCCGTGTGGACGCGCCGGTGCGCCTTCAGCTGGGACCGAAACCTGAAGCTCTTCTGGCAGTCTGGACAGCTAAACCCTCCTCTTTGGTCCGCGGCGGGCAAATCGTCGTGCTCGGTCTCAGAGCGGACCCGCGTTTCCTCCGAGGGATGGAAAGAACACTTGAGGGAGGACAGAGCGGCTGAGGAACCTTAAAGAGGATCAAAACGAGCTCAAATATGCGAAAAACACAGCGAACGTCCTGCGTTGCTGTTGCTGGATTCGATCAACTCTCTCCTAAACTTGTTCACAACTTCTTACAGCATATTTGTTCACCTAACTTTCTTCACACTGTTTTCTGAACACTTACTTTCAGCAGAATGCGTCGAAGGAGTGGACGACCCATAAGAATGCTCAGCACTGGCAAAAGGAAAAAAGTAACAGGAGAAGGTTTTAGTCGACTTGGCTTAATATTTCCCCCCAATTAGTAGCTTTTAAGCGGTTTAAAATCATTAATTACTGCACTGTTGAACTTAAACCCGAGTTAAAACCTCAAAACATCAAGATGGTTTGGCGAGGGCGGGGTCTTCTTACCAGTCAGGGGTCACATGGGCAGTTTTGCCGCTCTTCTTCCCTCTTTGAGCGTCTTTCTCCAACTTCAGCGCCTGGATCTTCATGGTCGGTTTGCGTTTCCGCCCGCTGGTGCGCACTTTGGCCGGTGCCACGTCTGCGCTGCCTTCAGAGGCGCCACGCTGCCCTTCGCCGTCGCCTGCAGCCTCCCGCTCTCCTGCGTGACTCCCTGAAGTCCTGTTAGCGTTGGGATCATCATCGTCATCATCATCATCGTCATCATCATCGTCATCATCGGTGCAGATCTTCTGCTGCCTGGCGGGCGTCGGCTCGCGGCTAACTTCCTTTCTCCGCTTGTGTTCCGAGTAGGCCGACAGCGACTGGAAGGTCTCGTGCGTGTGCGCGTGCGTGTGCCTGTGCCTGTCGAGGGACTGCCTGAAGGAGAAGCGGCGGCCGCATTCGCCGCAGCCGTGGGGGCGTTCGCCGGTGTGGACGACGCTGTGGGCGGTCAGCGAGGAGGCAAATTTGAACTTCTTGTTGCAGTGGGGGCAGTCGTGAGGCCCCAGGGAGGCATGGTGTCGCGGCGATGGCGAGTCGTCCCAGCTCGTTTCCGGAAGGACGACGTCCGTCAAGCTCGGCGCAGCTTTTTCTTCTTCTCCTCCTTCTCCTCCTCCTCCTTCATCCTCGACCGGCTCGTCAGGAAGCGCCGCAACCGTCTCTCCGGCCGAGCTGCCCGCGTCACTTCCTCCGCCGCCGTTCTCTCCCCTCGCCGCTTCTTCTTCTTCTTCTTCTTCTTTGTCGGCGCTCGTGCTTAATTCCACCTCCGAGTAATCCGTCACCGTGACGACTTCAACTGCGACGTCGTCCACAAACGACACAACGTGCGGATGGTCAGAGGAGCCCCGCGGCGGATCGGACCGCGTCGGCCTGCTGGAGGAGAGCGCGGAGAGGGTGGAGAGGATCCCATCGCCCATGCCCGAAGGCGGAACTGCACAACAGAGAAATGACGGCTTACCAGACAAGGTTCTGTCTTCATGGAGGACAAAAGAAGAAAGAAGGAAAAAAAAGACGATGCCCTGTAGTTCGCTTACCGTGCTGCTCAAAGTGTCCTAGATTTTTGTGATGCTGGAGTAAAGTGATCAAATCTGTTGGTTCAGAAACTGAACGCTCGCAGTCCTCTAACAAGGAACCTCTGTTTCCAAGCCACGAAACAGTCTGTCAGAAGAAATCGCAGAATTAGACCTTCCATTCTAAAGCTTTTCCATTGGACTAGAACAAGCAAAAATCGTTTCATTTAAACAGGCGCAGGTATGCACATTAAAGGAAAGATGTGTATAAACTGTCTTTAAATTCCATTCGGAATCGGCTTTTACCAGGTCATCCATTTGAAGCTGCACGATCACTTAGTTCATCTAAAACCTTAAAACTGAGAAAATTCCACTTCCATGCATAAGCAGGAATTTATTGCCATCACTAATGGTTTTGACAACTCACCATATCCAGACCCAGCTGTTCACACGTGGCACAGTGATACCGACATATGTCGCTTTGAAATAAACAGTCTGTACGATCATTTATGACGAAGACCTTAAAGAAAACTTTAAGGTCTTCGTCAGCTCTTTTGTAAGTGTCTTTTCCTTCCGCTGACAGTGAGGGCATTTAAGAAGGAATAAACCTAATGATTTACTAAGGGAGAATTTTTTTCCCTTTCCATCGGAGAAATTGGAACAAAATGGCGCTTTTCACCTGCTCCATGTCCGGAATCGGCAGCAGCTGATTGAGCCGAAAGACAAACTCAGCAAACAGCGTCTGCAAATCACTGTCGTACCGAGCTGCGTACTCAACGGGGAGAACCTCCTGCGAACGACAAAGGCCCACGAACAGAAAGTCAAACTGGAACACTGTTTGATTCCTATAAGTATTTATCTGTGGTTTTTAGAACACATGACAAGCGGTTGCGTGTCCCAGATAACATGTTACCGCGAAGAAGTTCTGCCTTGCTTCCGGATCTTTGAGCAGAGCCTGGATCAGCTCGAGAAACGTATCCACGATGTCTGGTCCGGATTCTTTCACCTTTGGTTCAGGCATAAAAAGCATATTTCCTTCCCGGCCAATGCGAGATTGATAAATGT
>BJFM01000683.1:0-16907 GCA_016586285.1 Arothron firmamentum | reverse complement strand
ACCACCACCACCACCGTCCCCGCGGTGCACGCAAGGGTTAACAACAATAAACACGCTTGCTAACTGATAAACAGGACAGATTGGTGTTGCTGCTTAGTTTTAAGTCCACGGCTGTTCAATCTCGGTCCTAATCTGTGGATTATTGTTAAATCGGACATTTCTCATGCAGATCAAACATTGTGTCTGTCTCTGCAGGGAGGAGTTGTTGTGAGGAAGAATGACAACATGAGTCAGGCGTTTGTCTAATCGACAACTTGTCATCGCTTACAAGTTTCTCGTAGATGAAGAGCTTAAGTTTAACGCCTGTGCAACATCTCCAGACGCCAGTCTTTCAGCGTCAGTGCATCATTATTACACACTGGCATTTGTTGTAAAAATGATAATAAAAGCAAGTTAAAAAACACAAACTGCTAAGCTAATGATGATTGTGCACCCAAAGTAATAAAGTAAGGTTTTATGATGTTGATGTGCAGTTATTACATAATTGCACGCTGCTCGGGCCAAACTGTTACTTCATGCAGAGGACATCAGCTGTTTTTACAGTTGTGCCGACCAGCCACAGTTGTTGTGCACATGTTGTTCAAAGGAAAAGAACAAAAAGAAGGAAAAGAAAAGCATCGTACTGACCTGACGGCTGACTCTTTTTTTAGTTGTTTGTTCGTTTGGAGGTGGCTGTCGCTGCTTCTGTCCCCGCAGGTCTGCCTCGGTCTTCAGCTGCAGCAGCAAACGGGCTCAGATCTCATTGTGGGCCCCTCAGAAGTGTGTCCCCCCCTTGTGCCGGCCTTCCTTTGGACTCTCAGCAGGCAGACGGTGAAAGCCTGCAGAGCGAGTTCAGATGCCACTAAAGAGTCTCCTGATGGGTGTGAGTGGAGTCTCGGTGGAACGTGTGCAATAAGTAAACTATCTGAGGACTTTGTTCCTCCCTTCTTGTCTGATCACTGAGTAGATCGACATGTCCACCAGTGGGAACGATGTGATAACTCACTGTCAATCCCTGATCGGTGGGATTGTTTTAGATCTGTTGCACTTTCTCAGCCAGTTCCCTGATCAGAGATTGATTTTAACAGCACTGACTCATCATTTCAACGTTTAGGAACGTGATAGTTTGGTTTCTTCCACTATTTTTAACCTCTTGAGTATATTTAAGTCTGGAGGATTTGGAAATTCAAATTTTTACTTTAAGTCATCTGCACATCTGTCTGCAGATGTTTGCATCCACATTCAGATTTAGAATCTGCTCTCTGTTTCTTAATTAGGCACGAATATCATTAAAACTAATGCATGTAAGTTCCATTACACAGAATAGATGCTGCAGGCCTTCTGTGGCAGCGGGATGACCTCTGCTGCTGTGGTGATGCTGCACTGGGATGCAGGGATCAGGACAGGCTTCTGTAACTGGACACCAGCGGCTCCTTGGCTCAGACGTTGTTTTTCAGGACCATCAGGACGTGGACTCACCAATAAGCCTCCTTGATAAACGCAATGGTGCAGGACCCTTTCCGCACAGTCCGTGCGGGTTGCCTCTGTTTCTGCTCAAGTCCGCCATTACTTCTTTCGTTTACAGGGCGTTGACAGTTGCTATTGCTGTACCCAGATGGCCGTTTTTCCACCTCGTCCCTGTACGCAGGCTCGCCTCCCCTCGCCATGAGCCCAGCCAACTTCAGTGGCTGGAATGTGTTTGGGTGCAGCCGTGTGTGTGTGTGTGGGTGTGTGTGTGTGTGTGTGTGTGTGTGTGTGTGTAGCATGCATACCTGTGGGGAGCCAGTGTTGAGGCTGAGTGCTAGTGAAAGATGGGGGCCTGACTCACCCTGGGTGGTTGCTTAGGAATCCAAAGGCAGGTGGAATGCAGCAGGCCAAGGCCAAGTTTTGTTACTAGTCTGTTTGAGACGAGAGTGCTACATTCTGAGCTAAAGCCAATGAGAAAAGGGTCAGGCTTGTGTGGTTCTCTGGCTTTGGCATCCTCCGTTGATCTGTTATCCCTGTATGCAAACTGGTGAGGGTTGAATAGTCTGACTTTGCGATGACTGGAGTCACAAACACATTGTGATTGCTTCAAGATTCTTTGCATGCTTCAAGACTTGTTAAATTAAATCTCTGAAACTAGTTGGATTTATTGATTTTTTTTTATTATTTATTTTGCAGCATACGTGCTTTGTCACTGTTAGAAAAACATTTTTTTCGAATGTTTTCCAACATTTCCCTACGTTTGGGGAAATGATAATTCGAACTTCTGACGCCTTTCCTTCTGCCATTGCAAACTGCCCCATCTAGCGGACATTCTTATTAACTGCATCCAGCGGGTTTACCCAAACACGAAAAACATGCAAATGAAGAAGTGTAGATTACTCTAAAGTGTAAGGTTAAAAACTAATAAATATTAAGAAATAATAATCAGAAATATTCTCCTAATCCTGCAAGTATGAATAGTGTTAAGGAGCGGTCCGGATGCCAGAGCAGAGAAAGAATCTAAATAAAAACAGGAAAGTTTCAAATAAAGGACTCTTTAATAACTGAACTAAGCAAAATACAAAAAACAAACAAAAAAACAAACCCCAAAATCACTGCTTCAGCAGGTAAACTAGAAAAAGGTCCAGTCCCAAATTAAACAGAAAAATCACTGCCCGTGCAGGAACTCAGTGAGCCATGAGCATGGAAACACAAAACAGGTGTTCAAAATATTCACCCTGGAATTAGGCGCAGACCACAGGTGCAAAGGCAAACGCTGGCGATGAGAGTAGGGCTGCCCGAGAAGATGTGGAGCAGCGAAACAACTCCAGTGAGGAACAGGTGCGCTCAACAAGCGCTGCAGCTGCACAGACCACGCCCACCAATTTACACCTGACCTGGGAACCAGAGAGAGAGAGAGAGAGAGAGAGAGAGAGAGAGAGAGAGAGAGAGAGAGAGAGAGAGAGAGAGAGAGAGAGAGAGAGAGAGAGAGCATGAGTGGAAAAAACAAAGTCATGGCATGGGTACAGTAGCTTATTTATAATTTTTAGCCAAATTAGTGTATAATTTTATTGCAGTTGTATAGAAATGATGGTAGGGGAAAAAATCAAGTCATACCAGTTTAACCAGTGTGGTGGATTTACTGTCAGCAATGATTCAACTACCTGAAACACACCCGAATAAATAAACCCTTATTCCACCAGCTGAGGGCGCCAAAGTACCCTTTCTCGTCTCGTTTTCAGTCAGTCCCAAAATACTATAATTTATGCATTCATAACATCCATAAACATCCAGAAAATAATTACTTAGATGCAATTAAGAGATTGAATAGGAGCCTTTTCAAAAATTCGCATCAGTTCTTCTTGTTACTTTGCTCACAGCTGCTGCAGGTGTATCGACTGGGTGTCCTTCGCTGTCCTCTTGACTCATCTGAATAACACATTTGCATTTCTTGCAGCAGCTCTCAGGGTTTTCCTGCTTGTTATGTCTCCCAGCGTAGCTTCATGAAAGCTTTTCAACCTTATCGCTCCACATTTTGCAACCAAAACAACCTTCACAACAAAGTGATGTAACGGATGGAGAAAATAAATTATGTAAACTATCAAAGTTGACATTTTAGTAATGCTTGTATGAGTTTGATTTTGACAATGCCGCTGGGACTCTGCTTACAAATGCTTTTTTTTTTTTTTTAAAGCAAACACATCTGTTTATAAAACACAAATAATTTTTGAACATACAAGTCATCATGGCTTAATGACCAGAAGCTTCTCCCACAGTGGGGATTACACGGCCGTCAGGGGCCCTCCCACAAATACCTCTCATTTTGATTATTAAAAGCAGAGGGCAGGAGAGACAAACTGGGTTTTGTTTCCTGTTGGGGCAACTCTTCTGCTCTAAGAGGATTATTCCTGACACGCCCAGGAGTTATGTAAGGCTGTCACCGGATAATATCTGACATTCCCTCAGATTTTGGCATCTCGACCTCCGTGGCGCGGGAAGCCGATGTCTTCCTCGTATCGAATGAAATATTATGTAAATTTAAACTAACCAGACACCTGTTAATGCAAAACACTGTATTAGAACATACAGTCAATACGCAAAAGACTCTGGTGTGTTCTGATTTACATGTATGACGGTTTGCCTTTGATATTTCATTTGGTTAGTACTTTATTCTAATTAGGCCTGGTGAAAGCTGCTCCGTTTCCATGGAGGACGTCTGAGTCCATCGTGTCCTAATCTTGAAGAAAGCCGAAGTCTGAACTTTGCTGGCGTAGAATCTCCAGACATTTGCAGTAAATACCTGAAAATGATGAAATATTTCACCATTCCAGGCATCTCCCCTCAATGAAACCTGAGTCTCTGTTCATCTGCAGCCTGAGACACACTAGCGGGCGCTCCGTCACATGTTTTATTCACTCCTGACACCCCCCAACACCCCCCTGCAGATGAATCACCAGAAACCCTCTCCCTGAAACCTCAAGGCCCCAAATATTCCAGATAACGAGGGCTGCTTCTGGGCTTCCTGGCTCGCTGTTGGAGCTCTGGTGCATCAGACAGGCGGGTCCTGATGTCACATCCTGGGTCAAAGCTGCAAACAGCCACAAAACAAAGAACCAACACCCCTGCTTCTTGTTGCCAGGACAACACAGAACACAATTTACCATTCCTTTATATTCCATATTTCTATAAAATGCATATTTTTAACTTTGCTTTTGTCTTTCAAACCCTCATTTCTTCCCATCAGAATCAGAAAGCTAAGTTGTTTGTTGTGAATCGTTAACTAGCTAACGCTGCACATCAACAACACTGAACTGGAACAAGCGCTCAGCTAATTAGCTTCACAGGTTAAGGCTGAGGGTTTTTTTCTTCCTTTTGAAGTGAGAACTTCCACACTCGGAACGCTTGCCTGTGAGCTGCATCGATCTCAACGTGCACCTTTCATCTGTTGACGTGTTGCTAGCTGTGCAGCCTGTTTTTTTATTGGCTCAGGCAGCAACGCTAACACCAGCAATAGATCGGACCGGGCTTGTCTGCACGGAGGTTCCAATTCCCACCTGTCCTGAAGTTCTGAGCGAAAGGAACACAACAGGCAATGACTGAAGGAGCGTGCTGCTGTAAACACACAGAAGAAGATACAGAATTACAGAGAAAAATCGCTGCTACTTTTAAACTGAAACAGCTGGAGAGTTGTAAATATTTATATAATTTTGGGTCGGGCTTTACAAAAACCCAATCTGCGCACAAATGTGGGATATTAGCTTTGTTAGCGTGGTTTCATGATAACGTCTGGCCCCCTGTGATGAACCCAAATGCTAACGTTCCCTGTCTTATTTAATCTTAACCATGAATCTTAAAGCACATCTGTTCCCACTGTGGAGAGAAAAAAATATCTAGGACAATTCTTCCCTGGACGGTGTTGCGTTGACCCCAAACCCGTGCTTTCATTTTGACGCCTGCAGCAGACAGATCATTAGGCCTGGAACACGACGAGCGGAGCCGCAGCTCACATCACTGCCGAGACCGTGACCCTGCGTCCAGCCCTGTAGACGCACAAAAGAAGCACGTTAAGGTCAAAGCTGTCTTTAGTGGTCTCATACTCAGAGGAAATTAGTCTGCGGATAAGACTTTGACCTTCGTTCCAGCGGAATCCATATCTGTGGCTGGCAGATTTGCTCCATGTTTCCCTGAAGTATTAAGGCTTCTGCCTTATTACACTGAAGGAGGAGGGGGAGGAGGGGGTGGAGGAGCGGGTGGAGGAGGGGGTCTGTCTACCTGACTGCAGGAGCCAACACCAAGGCTTCAGAGTCCATAACAAGAATGCACACGGCGCCAGCAAAGCAGCGATGGTCTTTGAATGTGTCTTTTTCTTACATTTCTTCAAACGGCTGACGGACAACCCGGAGACCCAGAGCTCCCGCCAAATAAACAAACGCAGTCCACGCCTGGATCCAGGCCTGGATCCAGGCCTGGATCCAGGCGTGGCCGCGAGGGAAGACCGCAGGCCAGTGGGCGAGGCGCATCAAAATCGCTTTAATTATCCGTTTTCAGCTTTGGAGATAAATAAAGTCTGCTTACAATCCATACACTCAACTAAAATGGAAATAAAACGGTTGCATGCCTGCGACTTTGCAGTATAAATATGCGCGCGTAGCAAACTGCGACCTATAGCGATTGTGTTGTTCGCCGTTATCAACACAATAACAGCGACATGGTGTCAAATATATACATTAAGTCTGTGTTGCAAAGTGGACTGGCTGCAAATTTTAAGCCGGGAGTTATGTTTTCCGCAGCTACCGATCGTGACAAATTCCCACCCTGGGGCGCATAAATCTTTGTTAACTGACTGGTAATAAATGAGACATGTGCGGCTGGCTCTCTCCATCACAGGGCGCGGAGGGGCCTCCGGCTAGACCGGCTGCAACCTGACCGAAGAGTGAATACTTCAGTCGGCCCTGCATGTCGAGGTACCGATAAATAAATAACTTTAAAGCTGCTTTGGAAGAGGAATGCTGAAAACTGATGCCTTCTGCCCAGGAGCAGACACTGGCACCGTTGGCTGTGACCCTGTAAAGGCACCAAGATCTCCAACTACAGTACTTCTGTTCTTATGCTTTGCAGCTTTTTAAGGTTCCCCTATATGAGCCAGGTCCTGCTCAGGGTTTCATCCTGTTAGGAAAAAAAAGGAGTTTTTGATGCCACTGTTGCTTCAGGGCTTCTGGAAAGCACCTCGAGGCAGATTTGTAACAAATGCTATATAAATAAAGTTGAATTGAATTAAATGAATGCAATGAGGTCTGATGGATGGCAGGCGCTCTCCTGGTAGCCGTTTCATGTGTTAGAGCGGATTTATGTTGGCATGTATGTAAAATACTCCTAGTTTGTTGTTTTCAGACGTGCGTTTGGGCAGCGCGCGTCTCCATGGAGACGCATCCCACTAAAAAAGTGATCCACCTTCGAGGGGCTGTTTCATTAGCGGAGAACAATAACAATTTCACACGATTTTGTCAGCGGTAATCATTAGACGACTGAGTCACACACTGAGTCACCACCCCCGCAGCGTCCTGCCGTAGTCGGGGGTAACGCTGAATCCTCGCGTATGTTTTTATGTTTATGCCGGGAAATCCCCCAAGAGGACGCGCCGCGCTCACGAGGACGCAACAGCAAGGATCTGCGCCGGGCTTTGATCAGCCATGAAAAGAAACAAGACTTGTAAGTAGAATCACTCAGAGTGATCTATATTCATGAGGCAGTTGTGCCAGGAGGTGAATCTCCCCCATTTTCGTACAGGATCTTTTTTTTACTGGATCAACAGTCTGACACTGGCGCCAATCGAGCATTAGCCCGATGCTAACCGCGCTAAGCGAGCTAGTTATCTGGTTATCTGGCTAGTTATCACCTCATGCTCAGGAAAGTAGAAAAGTTGAGAAGGGAAGGAAAGGTAAAATTTTTTTTTTTTTTTAAATCACTTATGATGTTCAATAATGTTCTATTTCTGTTACAAAAGGTCAGCGAAGTGTTAATTGGAACTGGACTGGGAGCACCTGCAGTCCCTCCAGTGTCCAAGTCTGAAATTAGTCCCTGTGGAATTCACCACCGCTGTATATCCATATATATATATATATATATATATATATATATAATGTGACCAGAACAGCAAATGAGCAAACCTGGTCCTAAAGGGTTCCAATTTTTTTTCCCCCAGTGGACGTCCAAAACGCATGCACGTAAGAGGATTTTTTTTTTTTTTGCCCAAATGCGATTTGTTGACTCACTAAGAGATTATTTTCTGTCCCTAAATCCTTCTGATGTAACACTACTTTTTATTTTTCACTGAAATTGCCTGTTTTAGATAAAAAGAAAAAAGAAATTTGAATTCACTTGTAAGGACGGAAGGGAGGAAGGAAGCGGATGCACGTCATCCAAATGGAAACCTTTTATTTTTCTTATCTGCAAAATCTCTGCCAGAGTCACAAAGTATCACCGTGGCTACATCAAAGCTACACTGCATCAAACAGAACAGACAAAAAAACAAAAAAAAACATTAACTTTGACAGATCTGTGTGCAGGGCGCACCTAAAACTTCACCCAACAGAGGACGGACAAATGTGGGTCGTGTTGGGCCGTCGGCACAGACCTTCCTCTGATTTGGTGACAATTATTTGATCTGACTGAGGCGTCATTGCTCAGCACCCCCACCCCCACCCCCACCCCCCACCCCCCACCCTCCACCCTCGGTGAATCTGCTGCAAAGACGTGACGCTGCGGCGAGGCGGCGTAACAGCGAGATCCATCAGGTTCCAGACGGGCGAGTCCGGACCTGATCTATTACACCTATTTGAAGAAATGACTGATTGTGTTAAAGTGTCAGTAAAGTTTTTTTTTTTTTGTAGCATCCTGGATATTTCTTGTCCAGTGAAAAGCTAAGTAAAGTCGTTATAACATATTTATGCTAACCACATATTGACAGATAGGCAGGAATGCACTAGTTTGTTACCAAGAGCTAAACTAGGCTAAGCTAATGTTTGGGGTTAGGGTAAACAGTGGAACCTGAAAGAAATGAAGACTTCTTTAGTCCTCAACTGTCTAACTATGCTACAGTCAAAGGTTCTGGGAAAGTTACTTCGTTCCTTTTAGCATCTCGAACCACCGCGGTGAGAAAGAAAACTTCTACATCTAAGCCTGCTTTTCCTGATCTCCTCTCTTCAGGTGATCCATAATTCAGGAGATGGGTTAGAAAAGCCAGAGGAGTGATGGAACCCTGGCGGCCAGACACTGAAGAGCAGCATGTCCGCTCACTGTTTCATTGTGTCCTCTATTGATATATCTTTTATTTTAACATCATATGTATGTTTAGACTTAAATTTTAAGCGAAAGCACTCCGTCTTATTTTGTCTTCATATCTGTAAAGTTGTAAATGACACAAATCAACCCGATGAACACAGATTGAGGTCGTTATGCTCACATGACCACAGTGGCCAACGTTAAACAGGTACGTTCACCAACACAACAGCGGGACACAATAACAGGGCTCACTTTTATGGGGAAATAAACAACACACACACACGCACAGCAGATTACAAAACATCCACAAAAGTGTGACTACCCCAATGCTGGACTATTCAAAACCAAGCTTGGCGAGCTTTGCGGTGGCAATTTTCCACGATGACGCTGAAATTTCGCGGAAACTGTCGCCTTAAAACGATAAACTAGTGCTACAAAGAACATTGATTTACGGAGATTTTCATGTTTTACTACACCATCCGGACCGCAGGTGTCGTTTTCCCGGCTATGGCGCGTGAGCAGGGTCTGTGAGAGGCTGTCCCACTGTCCTACTTCCATTTTTAAGAATTCCCTCGGTGGCCACGTGAGCCGAGTACATTGCTGGTGATTTCGAGACGGCGTCCTCAGTCTGCGGCTCCAAGAAGGCCACCCTCTTCCCGTTGGACCTCCGCTGCCCCGCTTCCACCTCTCTGGGGTCCGAGCAGAGGATGAGCGCCCGCCCTCCGCACCTCCTCCCCCCCTGGTTGTCTCGGCACCGGCAGGGCGTGAGGTAGAGGTAGAGGAGCACCAGTATGATGCTGACCACGCAGGAAGCCAGGGTGGTGAAGGCCGTGTTGAAATGTTCCGAGCTGCCGCGATGGGTCGAGCCTCTGCCGGAGACGGCGCTGGCGTGTCCGACGACCACGCTGACCTCCAAGGACCCGCCGGGCTCGTAGGGACGCCCGCGCGGCGTCACGCACGCGTACGTCCCAGAATCCTCCGCCCGGGCTGACTGGATTTCAAGCGTACCGTTGGGGAAAACCGTTAAACTGGAATTTGGGCCGTTGGTCGATGAACTCACCACAGCTGTGGGGGTGACCCAGAAGACAGAGGTGACGTTTGGACCTTCAGTCCCCACACACGGCACTTGTAGCCATTTGCCTGGTTCGACGTGGTACGTCTTTGCCTCGAGGGGAACGTCGGACGCCCCTGAGTGGTTACACTCAGAACGTGGCCATGAATCGTCGATACAGGTGTAGTGACCTCTGAAGTCCACAAGGGGGTGGTACTGTTTCCACAGCCAGTACTCCAGCAGAGCCAGCAGGGGGCAGTCACACACCAGAGGATTTCCTTGGAAATAGATTCTACTGTGTCGGGTCAGAGACAGCAACGTCTGAACAGGAACCGCGGCGAGCCTGTTGTCCGACAGATCGAGAAGAGTTAAATTGCGAGGGCCTTCCGTTTCCGAGTAAAGCCCCAGGGGGGCGTTGGTCAGTCTGTTCCCAGAGAGATAGAGCCTCTGCAGGCCTCGGAGGTCAGCGAAAGCGCTGGGGTCAATCCGGCTGATCTGGTTACCGTAAAGCAGCAGCTCTTTCAGCTCAGTCAGACCGGTGAAGGCGGACGAGTTGAGCTCTTTCAGCCGGTTAGAGGACAGATCCAGGTGGACGAGACGCCGCATCGCGGCGAAAGCCTCCGCCTCGACCAGCCTCACCGCGTTCCGGTTCAGCACCAGCGTGGCGAGCCTCTCCAAGGATCCGGAAATCCAGCCCGCGCGCAGGACGACGAGGGCGTTGTGGCTCAGGTCCAGCCACGTGGCGTAGCCCGGGAGGTCGAAGGACAGCGCGGACAGATTACGACTGCTACAGGAAATGATGTCGCTGGCGCAGAGGCAGGGCGGCGGGCACGCGGCCACGGCGGGACGGCAGCCCAGACACAGAGAGAGCAGCAAGGCCACCACGTTGGTGCAACAGGAGAGCCGTGACACAGGAGGACGCATCCTGGCGGTTCCCTCTGGACGGGCTCTCAGGTCACTGTCTCACCTGGTGTTCTCATGTCCTGATCATCAGCCTGTCACGCCCGACGGCTGCCATCACCTCGGGAGAGCCCTGCAGGGAGGAGAGAAAGAACTTCATCTCATTTCCCATCGCTTTATGAGCCATTTTGTGCTGCCGTCGTTAAACACGGCGCTAAATGACCAGGGAAATGACATTTAAAAAAAGAAAAGAAAAGAAAAAGCATTTTTATGAGCAGAAAAAGCATCTCCAAGTGCTGACAAACAAGGTCGTTCCTAGCGTGGAAAACAAATCCTCCTCGATCAAAAACAGCCTCCCTAAACAGATTATTCCCACCGAAGCAGCCCCTGCAGAAGGCACCGCGGAGGAAGAGGCAACGAGGCTGGGAAAGGGAGAGCAGCGGAGCAGAGGTGAAGTTCCCGGGATCGATAAATCAACAGTTTCATTAGCGGCTCAGAGAACAGCAGTGGCGCAGCAGGTGATCCTGCTCTGCACGCGTCCAAGATCCAGCAGAGATGGAGGGACAAGCCTGCAGGACGAGGAGGACAGCTCACCTCTGTGCCCGCGCTGCTGCATCGTCACCACATCTGTCTCCGCGCGCGGCGCCCCAACGCATCACTGTGCTGAAATCCCGAACTTGCTCTCTTTTCTGTGGAGACGATGGAGGGAGGGGAGGGAGGAGAGGGTCTGCGTGCGCTCAGCGCTGCTGCAGCGTGAGCAGGAAAACACCGGGGGAAGCTGCGGCTCGGCTGCCTCACCTGCTGCACGTTGCCATAGGAGGGGTCGTCCCGGGAGTAAACACAGCCAATACACAGGAGAGAGAGGGAGGGAGAGAGAGAGAGAGAGAGGAGAGAGAGGGAGGAAGGAGGGGTGACAAGAACAGGGGGAGGATGAGAGTGGGAGGAGGGGAAGCCTCAGCAAACACAACCCTCAACTGGAGCATTTAGAGTCAAAAAAACAACAACCTAAAACTGAATTCTGCCTGGAGCAGGAGAAGCCTGCGAGCAGCCATGAAGGACAAGATGAGCGAAGGCTATTTTAGCCGCTCAGAAGTGGCTCTAATGGGAGAGAAATCCATCAGCAAGGACTGAGATATTGATTGATACCTTGAAGAACGGTTTTGGGCTAATATCCATGGAGACGTGCACACTTGCAACTTGCATGGCTGGAATACACAAGTGAGTCAGGGATTATATCTGATGCTACCAGATTCTCTGGACATCTCCTGACACTATCCGACTGTCAGCATAGCCTGATGACGCCGTTCATTTCAGATCTCCTGGGGGCGATTTGGATGATGCAGTTTAACCCCAGCTTGCGTCTTGGAGTTATCGTTTGGCCTACACGCGCGCCACAGAACATCCGATGGGACATTAATTCCTCCAAATGCGATGGAGCCAAGTCCGTGCTTGGTTTGCAAAATATAACACGCCAACATGTGAAGGTTTCAGACTGAATTATAAACACAAAGACTGAGTTAGCTAAAAAAAAAAAGAAAAAAAAAGATAAAGATAAGCACACATGACTCACCGGCAGGGTGATTTAACACTCTGACTGCTTTGCCTCATTATTAAATCATTAACTTTCAAGTTCCTCTTTGTTATTTTAAACTCAAAAATGCAAGTTTGATTGATTTTAATGGCTGAAAATATGAGGGGGAAAAACACAAACACTTCCAGAGTTATTCCTGCGAGCCGTAGATTTATTACCCCTTGTGGGGATTTCCCAGCATGCCTCTGTCACGCCGCGGCGTTCTTAATGTGTTGATGGCGGCTCAGCTAGATTAATTGGAGATATCATCTCTGCAATTAAACGTCCGTGACCTTGAACCACATCTTGGTTTTACCGCGTCCGAGTGAACACTGCGCCAGTTATTTGATTATTTCTACAATTAAAGGCCTGCAGATAAAGATTTTAGGCCACGCTGGCAACAGGAGAGCGTGTCTGACAGCGCTAAGCTCTTTACGTAATCCCTCCTTTCTCCTGTGGTGAGGGAATAAAGTTCTCCACGGCCATGATGGGGAACTATGTTCTAAAATGCTCCTTGTTTGTTTGTTTGCGTGTTTGTGAGGAGCAGACGGAGTTCACCAAGATTGAGCTGGGAGTTTGAATCTCTCTCAGCTCTTTTTTAATTAATTTATTTATTTTATTTTATTTTATTTTCCCTGTTGCTTGCTCCCTGGATCCTGCAGATCCTTGCGTGCGCTTCCAGCCTGGCACTTGACGAAGCAAAGGGGGGGAATCGTTTTTTAATTTCTGAGTCTGTTCAATTTGAGAGAGAGAGAGAGAGAAGATGACAGAACGCCACTGATGGAGCCTCTTAATCCTGACTCTGGCGCTCGGGTGTAATTAGGAGCTTTCCGCCAGGGATGGCGTGATGGACAGGTCGCTGAAGAAGAAACCAACATGATGGCTTGATGAGCAGAGGAACCAGCCTGCGTCTGATCCTGCCTTCATGCCCTCTTTGCCTCTTGGTTCTGCCCTTTCCGTGTATTTTTCGTGCGTGTAAACGTCTGATTACATGAGAAACCGCAAAGTCCTGCTCAGCTAGTTTACCTGGGTCACAATCACAAGATGGCCGGCGGGTTGATGCTGGAAATGACGACCTTTCAATCACTGAAAGCCGCGACGGGGGCGGGGGGTGAAGCACAGAGGCTGTTGGAGGGGCTTAACAAAGGTCCCTTAATCCTACACGTCCCATTTATGAAAAACCTCAACCTGGTAAATTCCCAATTTTCCTAAAACTCCAGCAGAGTAGTTCCAGTTATGGTTAGTGGGGGAACTAAGGTCTGTTTGGTTGGAAGGTTCCTTCCTGGAAGAAATAAAGGTGTAAACTGAATTTTAAATCACCTCTGACCCAGTGGTAGTCGCTGCGCTGCCTCTTACCTGCGGCTGAAGGTTCCCCGCGCTCTCTCTACCCGACCTGAACGCAGCCTTCGGCTCTTCCTGGTGGGAAACTGATGTGATTCAGCCAGACCTGATAACCCTGGTAAACATGAGGGAGGCCAACCAAGATGAAAAACCTCCCTCTACTTTTTTTCAGTCTAGCATTTGAGGTCATTGGAATTCCAAAACATTATTTTGTACGTGTCTTTCTTTGAGTTGGTGTCCGCTGGCGATCAGGTGGTCCAGCGGAGGTCATGGGATGGATGGGAACAGCAAGCTAAACGGCCAAGATTCTTCCCAACAAGGGGGCGCGGCACAAGTGGAAGCACAAAAATGGCCGATTCTGGGAAAGGCTGTAAAGGCCTATTTTTTTACCTCCTTGATATTATTTTAGGCTCAGAACATCCTCGGTTTGAGTGGTTTTCGTACTTAAACCTCCAGAGTGTAGCTGCTGTGGCTGCAGCTCCGACTCAGCCTCACTGACGAATCTCGTCCCTGGTGCAAGAGGACAGCGTTCATATCTGGCTTCATTTTTCCACACTGGGATGTAATAAAACTGTACCATCCTTCTTTATTAGCTTTTATTAAAGAGGCTGCTATGGTAATGCACAGCTTCCCCCATAGACACACACGCACAAAAATGACTGAACAAATCTGTATTTGCATTGTCTTTTGACAGAAAACAGTGAGATAGCTGTTTGTTGTTGGTTTTTTGTAATTTTTCTTATTCTGTGTTGTTAATTATCGTTGTGTCAAAATCCAAAATTCAGAAAATCAAAGGTATAGATCAATTAGACGGATCAAAAACAAGATCAAAGGAGCATTTAACGTTAGTAATCATAGGAGGTTTGCGGTAAGGCAACATACTGTGTTACAATTATGTAGCTAAGTTAGTCCTGCCCTTCAAAAGACAACCACAGCTGTGTGTTGCCTAATGTTTGTACTGAGAACAAGTGTTATGCATGCAAATTGGATACAAAATATATGTTGTTTATCTTCAAGGTCATCAACCTATCCCCATACCCAATCCTATTCCATCTCATTACTCGATTAAATTGGTGAACAAGAGGAATGGAGTTGTTCCTTGTCCTTCTACAATTGATCAAGCAGTTTTTCAAGTTTGGGCAGAGCTGTGGTCACAAAAACACAAACAACTTGACAATTATCATCAGCCTTCATCAGTATTTGTCTGCTTTAAAGCCACTGAACCGAAGTAACAACAAAGTCCTAAAAGACGCTAAATACTGTTGTTGCATAAACTCAGCAGCAGTGACGGCGGTTCCTCATAAGGTTTCAGTTAGGAAACATTGCCCTCATGTGGACATATGGGGTAATTACAGCTGCACGAATGCTTAGTTTACTCAAAATAAAATAAATATTAAAGTGAAGAACTCCACACACGCACATACAAAGTCAGTAAACCAGTTAAGGAGTATAAGAATATTTTTTCACTGTTGAAAATTTTCAAAATAAAGCCTGAAACCAGTGTTTACTGCATTCCATGTTGTCTATTGTGTCAATGTTTAGTCTTGCAGCTGTAGATCGTGTATACATATGTCTGTTTTGAGGGTTTAAATATCCTCAACTGACAAAAAGTCACCATTGCAACGCAGAGGTGGCTCCAAGATTTATTATGAATGCGTGTTTAAATAAAGCCACCCACTTTTTCAGCCTCAGTCCAGCAGACTCTGGGGGATAATGTGCAATTTAGTTCAGGTTAGAGTTTACAAGTTAGAGAACAGTCGTGTCGTTGTTGAAGCGGCGGGTAAAATACACATCAACGCGGTGAAGGATATAACAAGAAGCTCGGTCGCACGTCGGGCGATGTGAACAGCCCCGACTGCCATCAGGAGAGAGAAAGAGAGCAGCGTGACCAGCGTTAGGCCACCAATCTGTTGAAAGAAGTCTGAAGTGTGCAAAAACCAGGTAGAGCGAGGTAATTCAAGGCTGATAAACATTTCAAAGGAAATACAGCAAGGCATCGTTTTAAGTAGCGGGATTTCGTCTGCTCGGCCGAGATGACTGACTGAAGAAGAAAGGAACCCGCCGCGGTCTTCCACAGTTGATAATGCTGACACTAAGGCCATGGGGCCTACGCAGGCCACAGACAAAGCGCCGGCCCCACACTCGGTGGACCCTCCCTCGGGCGCTTGGTCGGATGTCATCAGCACCCCTGGAGACAATAACATTCTTAGGAGGGGACCTCTTTTGATCCCACCACCCTCCTTTTAACCACCCAGACAAAAGTCCAAGGAGAAAGAGAAGGAGGGGCTTCAATTGATAAGGCAGGCTCGCTGATAAACATGGAGAGGCGAAGCGTGTTCGTTTAGCCGCGGCGGTGGAAAAGTACAGGGCTTTTGACCCGAGCAAAGCCACGACACGGGAGCAGATCGGCATCTCCAAGCCACGGCGCCGTGTCCAAAATTAGCAGCACAACTCAATTTGGGGAGAACAAATGGCCCGTGATGTTCCATTCAGACAAGCCCCCGTTTGTCCAAACATCCTAACGAGGGGCCTGAGGCAGCATGACACAGCAAAAATTTAAAAAAAGTTGAAAAAAAAGGTTCAGGTGTTCATTTTTATTATCACCCTGCTGTTTTTTAAAGTGAATCGTTCATGGAGTTTTGGATTCAGGCATCGTTTCTGCACTCGTTCAGATCTGTTAGCTTTGATCTGTTAGCTTTGATCTGTTAGCCAGCGCTTGTCAACCCCAAACGCAACATAACTTTGGCTTCTCTGTCAAAGCAAAAAGGTTGCATAATCAGCATACGAAAGAGCCGTTGCTAAACCAGACCACAAGCCTGACTCAGTGGGCTCCGGATCTTTTCAAAATCTGGAACGTTAGCTAACCTGACCTAAAGGTTCTCCGAGCCCAAAAAACCCAGCCTCGTCGTTGCAGAGATGTTCACCAGCTTGGCCGTACTGTGAGTTAGCTCCAAGAGTTCCTGCTTTGTTCACCTGGAACAACAAAGGCGATGTGATTGCAGGTGGCGCTGTTTTCCCTGCAAACGGAGCAGCAACCAAGCCCACGATACTGACGCTCACAGCGGCTGACCGGCTGCACGTGCGCCCCATTTTTCCGCTGCACGTGCACATGGTGCTGGTGGTCCACCCCAGGGTTGGGTTGTTTGGCTCGGGTGCACGTTGAACCCTTACAGCTAGGGGCCTCCTTTCATGACAAGCCCCCCCACCAACCACCACCACCACCGTCGTCCCAGACCCAATTAGCAAAACTCTTTGTGTAATAGCTTATGTAATAAGCATCCAAAATCAATAGCTGGAGCAAAATCTGGGAAACATGTA
>BJFM01000681.1:0-48811 GCA_016586285.1 Arothron firmamentum | reverse complement strand
GGTGTTCATTAATCAGTGACACACAGTAGACAACCCTACCGGATCTGGGGCCAGATGGATCTTTGCGGGAGTTTTGATTTTCTATATTTTCACATGGACCCAGATCTTAGCTGACCTTCAAAGCGCCCCTAATTGTGACCCATGGGAGTTGGGTGAATGTTAGCAACTGGTCAGGCTTTGTGTTAATGTAGCTATGGTCATTTGTGCCACATAAAGGAAGCAAATTTATCAATAGGAGACTGAGTAAAGAATATTTTGTATTCGGCATGAATGCACAGTTACAGATGGGGAAAAACACTCATTATTAATGATTTTCATTAATTTGATGAATTCCGGTCTGTCAGTCAGGGCTCAGGACCAAAGGTACATCTCAATATAACAGAATACCATAAAAAAGTTGATTTATTTCAGTAAATCAATTCAAAAAGTTAAACTACTCAGGGACACAGTTTATTCCTTGAAGTTTGATGATTATGGCTTAGAGCCAGCTTACAAAAACCGCAAATTCATTGTCTTAGAAAATAAGAACATTACTTAAGAAACAAAAAAATATGTTTTTTGTTTAAACACAGAGTGAGAACATATACAACCCTCACTACTTGGTCAGGGCTTGTTTTTGCATGACTAACTGCCTGGCCTGGAGGTAGTCAGGCTGTAGCAGTAGGTCCAGGTTGCTCTGATAGTGACCTTCGGCTCTTCTGCATTCTTGGATCTGGCGTCTGGCATCTTCCTCTTCACAATAGCCCAAAGATTCTCTGAGGGGGTTTCAGGAGTTTGCTGGCCAATGAAGCACTGGGATACCACGGTCCTTACATCAGGTACCGGTGCTTACTGCAGTGTGGGCAGTTGCCAAGTCCTGCTGGAAAATGAAATCAGGTGTTCCAGGAAACCAGTCATCACTTTATTCTGGACCTCGAGCTGGAGCTCAGGCTTCTGTGCATCTCCACTCGTCCTCCAGGCTCTGGGACCATGATGACCACCATAAATGTAAAATCATCTTTCACGTGGGATGGGGATGTTGGACCACGGAACAGCAACAGTGCAGTCCTATCCTTAGCCCAGGTCAGACGTCAGCGGCGCCTCTGGTTCGACAGGAGGAATGTGATGGCTGCAGCTCACATCCTGACTCCAGCTGGACTTCACTCCTCTTCGATCTCCCTCTATTCTTGAATGGGCTTCGTTTCACAGCTTCGTTTCGCAATCTTTTCGAGGTTGCGATTATAACAACAACATTTCCTTTCTTCTCTACTTCCATCTTTCCATTGATGTGCATGGATACATACATGGCCCTCCGTGAGCAGACAGCTGCTTTAACAATGACCTTTAGCGTCTCCTTGTACAGGGCGACGATCATCCTCATCTTGATAAGTGTAAAGTCAGCGGTCTTCCCCATGAGTGTGCAGCCTACTGAACCAGACTGAGAGACCATTTAAAGGCAAGTGTTAATCTAAGTTAACCAGTTAATTATCTAATGGCAGTGTGAGTCCGAGATTGAACTTCATCACAAAATTCTAATTTTCGAAGACACCTAATTTGGGGCTTTCATTAGCTGTAAGCATAATTCTAATTCACAGAAATAAACTCATGAAATACATCAGTCTGTGAGTTATACATTGATTTATTGTATAAGTCTCACTGTCTGAATTGAATTATTAAAATAAATAGACTTTGTGATGATATTCCAATCCTTATTGACATGCACCTGTATATATACCACAAGCTACAAATGCTTAAATCCCAAATATTTTCAAAATATTATATTAAAAAAAAAAAAATGAAATTAGAGATTAATTCATGAAAGTCTGAGGAGAGTAAGTTGCTCTGAACATCCTCCCTGAAATAGATTTTAAGTCTATGGTTTCATAAATGCAGTCTTATCCAGTGTGCCATGGTTAACCACCCAGGAAAGGAAAACAAGTAGTCACTGGTGACTGAATAGTCTAAATATTTAAGATGGAAATGCAAATATCAGACAGACAACACGGGGCCTTCAACTTCATTTATTCCCACGGATGGTGACAAAAACAGAGCTGCGGATGCTGTCATTTTATGACGCGTGACTTTCCCTCTGCTGGATGATGATACAGCAGGCCGATCATGGAAACCCAAATATTAGGCCTCATTTGCTGTGAGGGATCATCATGTTCAAAGTGCAAATGTGTCTGCTCCGCTCTGGCTGCTGCCTTTAGACAGCAGCAGGGGCAGGTCTCACAACCTTCTCGACTGTCCAATCTTTAATAACAGTGGTCTCAGTGGTCTGCAAAGGTTGATGCGGAAGGGTTTGAATTCAAATGACTTAGAATATCAAACAAGACTATCGGTCCACCTTCAAAAGCTCTCTTGTTGTCAGCATTCTGTTCATTATGACCTGTGTTATTAGTTTGAGAGAGTAAAGAGGACGATTTAACACTGTTAATCTTAGCTGCACATCAAAAGCACATTGGAGAGGGAACGAAATGCTGTTATTACCAGAAACCGACTTTTGAGATTAAGCTTCATTTTATACCTTATCCACTCTTTGACACCCCGCGGCAAGGCACTGCCAGAGAGTTTAAAGCACCTTGTTAGGGAGTCTTTTGTGACAGCACGGAATAATTTTTCACTTGAATAAGAGAAAGAAATTGCTTCCCTGCATGCTTTACAATTGCTTCCCAGTTCCTGTTCCCACTTTTCAAAGGTAACAATAGAAACCATACGGCGGCTATATGTGCAGGAGACACGGTTTTTCAGTTACGTCTGGCTCGGTTCAGTAAATTGTTTGCCTGTGCCCTCAAGATTTTCAGATACTTTTTGATAGAAGTTAGTGCCTAAATTCACTGTCGCCTGGGTTAACAGCTGCATCTGTTTTCCATTGTTTTGGATGTATGTAAAGGCGAATACTTAAAGGTCATCAGCTACCTGCTTGTCTGGTGATAACTCTGATAGACATCCTGAAAGAAGAACTGTCCAGGTGGCAAATGATTTTTTTTTTTAATAGAGCTGCTGAACATCACAATGCTTCACCTCAAAAATAAACTGAATACAAAGTATTTAAACAACCAGTCGTGTGCTGTCTGACACAACTCCCACAAGCTGATCAGCGCTCAACTGCCAGATCTATGAATAAAGCTGTGAGCACCACCCACTGTGGAATTGGCATTGTGTCAGAACTGATTAAGTGAGAATCGGTGTGGGACGGGCAGCGGGCAGAGGGGGCTCGCTGTCTGCTCTCACCTGATGCCCTGACAGCATCGTTTCCTGCTAAGAATCAAACCTCGGGGCCCAACGGTCCTGCTTCTGCTGCCGAGGTAAAGCGTGAACGGAAGAGACAACTGTCGTGTAGGTGGAAAGGAGGCGTTCAGGGGCAGAGGCAACTAAAGTTTTACATATCAACACATGAACAAAGCAGGACCAACTCTAACATGGGTTCACTCGATCCTTCCACACTGGGTTCCAGTCTTGTGAAAGGATGTATTCGCAAAGCTTAGTCATGATGACTACTTTGTTGGCACTCATGATGACTACCTTGAAAGTGCTGGAACAATTTACACAATTTCACACTAAAAATGCAGCACAATGGAAACTTTTTTTGTGTGTGTTTTTTTTTTTTTTTTGAAAACTCCAACAGTCACGCAGACCAGCCACAAAACGAGGTTTCCTCACGTCACCTTTCGCTTCACCGCCTCCCTTTCACGATTACAACTTCACCGCAATTCAGCAGGATAATAACGCCCCTTTAATTTTCTCACATGCAAAAAAAAAAAAAAAAAAAAGGAAAAGTTCCATTGCAAGTCTTCAGCAATCATGAACCACACTGACAAAAACATTTTCCACAACTTTTGTCATAGAAACAGCGACAGTCGGAGGCACCGAGAGCTAGAGCGGAGTCAGTCCCACCCACCGCCTGACGGCGATAACCAGAAGGAAAAAGTGCGCTGGACAGACAGCCAATCAAAAGCCCCAACGACACTAATCTCTGAAACTGTAGTTGGCTGCACGTTGCTTCTGTACTTTTTAAATTTCTTACTTCCTGTACAGCTCTTTACCCAAATGTCATTGTTTTGCCTGTTACAATAGCTGAACATTTCCCGCATTATCAGCACAAACCAAAGGGAGAGAAAAAAAAAAATCACTCAGACATATTTATCCACAGATTAAAGATGATGGACACTTAACAGTACAGAATGCTTTTTAGCTTCAGCTGAGCTGCAGCTTTAACTCGAGCTTTCAAAAGAGAAGCTTTAGTCAGCCCTCAAACCGACACCATGGCTTTGTCCTCTGAAATTACAATAGCATTATTTAAAATGGACAGAGAGCTTCTGAAATGGCTTATTAAAATATTAATGCTATTAACAACAACAGCAAATGGACTGTTAGGGTTAAGGAAGGAATGATTTTTTTTTATTATTGGATTGAAATATCTGTTTTAAATCCGCATTTATTGCTAGAACACTAACAGGTGATTATGGCGGCTTAGGCGACCGTGTTTTAAAACAATGGGAGGATTGCTCGATCAGTCACACTATCCTTTTGGTGAGTTAGCGTGCCTGTGTGTTTTTAACAGGAACGATATGTTGTGTTTCTAGAATCAAAACAGATGGACTATACAGGTAAAGCTTTCAAATGTATGTATTAAGAGGTATTTATTTAGAAGGGATGGCTTTATTTGATGGCCTGCTGCAGACCCAATCTGTTAAGAGTCTCTGAAAGCCCAGCATTGTTTATGTCCCTGCAACACAAATGTGCACTTAGAAGCCTGAAGAGCCTCTCAACACTGGGAGCCTTTCCACAGAAAAGACAGGTATATTGATAATTCAAAGAGCTGCTATCTTTTGATTACACCATTGATGTAAAGATGTCACCAGGTGCCAGTAAAGGAAGCAGCTGATAGTCTGCTTTAAACAAACAGGGATTCCGCTAGAACCAAACTGCCAGATCTGAGTTTTAAATGAAGAAACCACGACATGATGCCGCATGTTTAAATTCTTTACGTAAGTTCATTGATGAATTTCCAGGGCCTTCTGAAGAAGCACCATTGCGCTACATATTAAGCTCAAGGCCACCTTCTGAGGAGGCACAGATAAAGTATACATTCTCTCTAAACAAAATAGGTCATGCTGCTTCAGCTCCAATTAAATGCTGAGGAAAAAAAAAAAAAAAAAAACAGTTAACTGTAGAGCAACTGTGTACGGAGCAGCCAGAGATAATTAAAAATTAACCAATTCCATTTCAGACATTTTCACAGCCGCACACGTCTTTGTCGTAACATGAATTTATATAAAGAAGGAATTTTTACTGTATTCACAGACACGTTATGTATGTAGAGGGGCCTTTCAATGTTAGTAAGATGGTGCGTGTGTAAAAACTAGGTCATCTGTTGGGAACTGACACATCCCCTGCAAACACATAACCAATCCAAAAAACAAAAAAAAAAGACTACGCAAATTGTTGGATATAAACAGATATAAAATTTAGCTGGCATTTCACTTTCATATTTTGCACATTCACATTTTAAAATAAACAAAATAAAATCATACTGGATGTAATTTTCCCAGGGTTGCTCACCTTTCAAACATAGCAGATTATTTGTGCATAAACACATAAATTGAACTTCAGACAGTTTATATATTAAGTTTAGTGTATTTGCAACTTGAACTTTGTTGAATTTCCTTCACTGAAATAAGGGAAACTTATTAATATGCAGAGGCACAGGGGACCATATCAATATAAAACCAGCAGGGGCCGCTGTTATGCAGGTGCAGGTGCTGAAAAATCACATATTCCTCCCTCCATGCAGGTTGAAGTTATTGGTGTCGTTTGACACTACTGCATCGGTTCGCCTCAGAGAAGCAGTGGGAGTTTTGAAAAAAAGTATATAAACTGCTGAGACATTTAATTCTGCCAGGGTTCACTGAAATGTGATGACAGGTATTGATCTAGTCAGTTATTTACCAGCCCAGCTGTTCATCTCAGAAAGGGTCATGGAGGAAGGGAGTGAAAGGTCTTCTTATTTATGAACAGCAATGCAAAGACTCCTGATGCACTGAGGGGAAACCACTGACCACATAAACATGGGCAGGAGGTCAGCCAATCACCCAACATTCACATTTCTAATGACCTGTTGTCATATGTTAAAAATGCATCACTCACCCAAAATTTCTATTCAATAGATTTAGAGATACTTTATTAAGTTTGGTGAACACCTAGCTGCTGACTTTGGTTAAGGTCTTTACATACACAAGAAGAGCTCAGATTTATGCTCTGTGAGATATAACTCTGTCCCTTATATCTGTGCCATCTTACACTGGCATGGATGTTAAACATGCACATAGCGGAGGAAATAACTATAAGATTTGTGTCTTCAAAGACACCTTTCTCATTCTGACATCCTGCTCATACTTCAGTTCCTGTTAGATCTCTTCCTCAGATGTTCTGTTGTAGTTGTTTGTCACTGGTTTTGGGAAAGTAATCTATTTTTACATCAACCTTCATCAGTTTGGGTAACTCCTCTCCTTTACTGAAATATGCTGGTCTTAAATACTGGCTACGATGTCTCATCTGTCCTCGCCATCATTGGTGAAACATCTAGTCTGTTTCTACTGGAATGTGCAGACATGCAAACACCGAAGCAAAGAAGGACAGAAGGCTCCATCCAGGAACAAGCAGGGAAATTACGGCAACAGCTGTAAACCATTTAACCTGGGGAAAACGGCAAGTTGTTGTTAAATATTACTGGGAAATCTACTTGGTAGAGGTTTTTCAAGTTTCAAAACCGCATATTGCATCAAGCAATTGTAATCTGTATGCACGAAAATATGAGATATTGATAATGAATGTTGCTTATTTCAATTCTTAGAAGAGAAGGCCATAACAGTCCATAAACAGCAAGAAGTTTATGTAATTTTATGAAAATCCTTCAGTAAGGACATCATAATGGGTCAGTAATGTTCCAGTGAGCAGGCCTATTTCTACAGCAGCAATCTGTTTTTTATTTTTTTTTATTTTTTTAGGGGGGGAGCACATCGCATTCCCTTAAATGATCTTACACAAGACAAAGAGCAGAAAAACCACTGTAACGTAACACACGATTCTTGCCACATTAGCCCATTAAAATGAATAGAATACCAACAATAAATTAAAATTCCGTCACATTTAAAAGGCAAACTGTGGGATTTCCGAGTTAACAAACAACCTTTTTTTCTTTTTACGTCTCAGTAAAATGAATCAGTTCCAGATTTTATAAGCATATTTCTGCCACTGACCTTCAGTATTACAAACACTGAGAACCTTGCCAGGAAACATGGCAAAAACAAAACAGGCGTTCACCGGACAAATGCACATCTGCTCAAAAATGCCACGGTGACTATGTGGCTTTTAATTATTTAACAGTTGTGCCTTCTAAAAATAACCATCAGTCTCCATGACCTTGTCAATTTTTATCAATTTTCTGGTCATACCTAAGAGTTTATTTCAATGCTGTAATACAGTAGAGACCGTTAATGCTACCCATAATATCCTTAACTAGTCCTCGTGGTTGCTTGAGGTTAAATTGTCACTAAGATGAGTAACAAGCCTGTTTAAAGACTGTGAGTGGCTCCTGAAGCTTCCTGTAGTGTTGACATGCAAAAAAATGAAACATAAGCAGAGCTGCAAGTTCATCCTTTGACCTCAGAGCTCAGGTCCAGCAGACTGAGCCAGATGGAATTCAGTAACAGGAGCCAGTGCAGACCACCATCAACACAAGCTGGTTGATGCCACTGCCCTAATAATACGCTGTTGCCTGTACCGGCCCATGTCACAGGAATCCAAATAACGCCACCGACGCTGTCAGATCTGACGGAGAGGGGTAATGACCTCAGTGAAGAATGTGCATGTATGTGTAAAGGTATAAGGCAGTGAACTGATATGTGCCAGTAGGGTTTTATTCCCCTCTGACATGAGCAGAAGAGTTAATAGGATTTCACCGCCTCCAAGAGCTTTCTGTATAAGTTGTATAGGTCTTTGTATGGTTCCTATTCACATTTGAGCACAGTTTTGCCTTCATATTTAACCTTATTACACCTTTAATCACCATTTATACTGTCCTGCTTATGTATGGAAATAAAAGAATCAACTGGAAACACCATAAACATGGGAAATACAGAGACTTAGGCTCCATATTCATGCTTATTGAATTGCTTAAGCTGTTCCCTTGGGGTAAACAAACTGAAAATGAAATAAAATTGCAAATTTCACATTTTTGTCATTGTCTAGTCTTCTTGAAAGCTAAGAAATAGTTCACATACTGTATGTTAAAGCAGAATCAATATGCAGACAAAGATGACTGAAAAGATGGCTGCCTTTAGTTGCACAGTACACACCCTATGACTATCTGATAAGCTGTCCACAATATGTTCTATACAGAGTAACTTTTTTACAGAACTCTCTTCCTGTGTACATGAGTGTCTCCCCTAATTGCTTTAGTCTCTTTGCCTTTGTCCTGAGTTTTGATCTAAACTGGATCCTGATCAGAATCTAGATTGGGCCAATTAATACTTTGAGTGAAATCTGCATGAAAATCCACCAGTTCCTTTTTCTACAACCAGATAAAGCAAGACAGGTAAAAACGTAACTTCTGCATGGACTTAACCTGGACTCAGACAATAACTTGGCCTTAGCGAATGTTTACATGATGCAAAAAGTGCTTATAACTAAGCATTTAAACACAAAATTCACAGAGTTCAAGCAAATTCATTATATTTCATCCAGATTGTGACATAGTACCAAATTCAAATGTTTTATTTTGCAGGTCAAGGGGTCCAGAAGGCCAGAAGGCAGACAAATGTCAGATATTCAAACATATTTGACAGTTGAAACCATCATTGACCTTGGAGGGGATTTTAACTGGCTGCAGGGATTGAGCAGTTCAAAATAATCCTCCCCTGTCAAACGTCAGTCATGCTCAGCAATAACACAAGCCATCATCCAGCTAAGCTTCTCTCTCATTTCATAAATGAAGAAGAGACTCGTGGAAATGTTAACCGGCAGCCATGAAATCTTTCTCTCTTTTTTTTTGGACTAAAACACAGATCAAACACTGGTTGGCTTGGATAATTAAGCAACCTTGGAGCCTGTTGATGAGAAAAACTGCTTTTACACCTTTACCTTGTATAACTGAGGACATGATGGGGAACTGAATGATGGGCAGAGGTGATGGAAGGAGAAGCTACACTAATCAGAACGAGTACAGATCACAGAATTTGATCCAAAGAGTTCATGTTGGCCTTCTAATGACACTGACCTTCTATGAATACCCTTAGATTATGTGCAGTGATCTCTTTAATTAAGTCCTCAGTCGAAGTCAGAAACCCCCCGCAGAGAAAGCACTTTGTATGACATAAAACCTCCATTAAGTGACGGGAAATGATTTTTTGATAAGGTCAAATATGTAAATTCTCCCTGTAATTGATGGTGTTTTGGTTTATTTACACAACAGATTAAAAGAGGCAAAATCCACATGCTTTTAGTAGCTTTAGCACTATTAATAAAATGTTATGGATGTGTCACGGCACCGAGTAAAGTAGAGTGATGATCATAAAAGCGAAGTTGATGAATTTTGCTTTTCTGGCTAATCTTGTTTTTATAGTGTTTTGGCTTTATTTTTGCATTTATACTCGGCACTAAACTGAGCTACAATAATCCAAAAAAATCTTTTTAAATGATGAATACAGATATTTTGTGTGCATGCACCAGAATGTCAAGCGTGACACTGCTAGAACGCATACAAATTTATCATTCAGTAGAATGTATGCTGGTTTCCAGTTATCCTTTGCAAAGCATTTGAATAAAACAAGAAGGGCGAGGGCATAGAACATATATAAACCATACGCTATATTTGTAAAAGTAGTGATTTGCTTTTATCTAAAATCAAAGAGTTGCTCACAAACGTATTAAACACCCTTTTTTACATAACACGTCATACTGGGACCTAAGCTTTTCAAGCAAAATGTAGACTTTTGTTCTAAACAAATATAATTAGGTTTATTCTTAAGATACTCTCTGAAATGCTAAAGCTAATTTGTATTTAGTGAAATGCAGTCCTTGATGAGCTACTCCCAGAGGCTGGGAGGCCCAGTTTGTATTTTGAACCAGAATAAAATCCTTGAATTAAATAAAACTCAAGGGCCTCTTACTTTCCAGAGATTGTGGGGAGATGAATATAGAGATTAGAATAGCGGCCTCGGTGGCATTGACTGCTCTGTGCTGAGGTCGTTTCAGTCGTACAGTACTGTGCAGATCCACAATATGGCCATAATCTTCTTTTGATTGTGAAGTGGTGATGTTTCTTACACAATATACTGTATACAGACAAAATATGCTTTTTGTTGCCTTTTTGTCTTGTGACTAGCTTTTTATTGTTGAATTCAGTGAAAGGAGTGAAAATGAAAAAGATAAATATACATCATTCACCACCATTATGTAGAATAAATAAACTCATACTCCTGTATCTGAGAATGACTCTCATTTACTGTGTTTAATAGACATTCTACACCTAAATATTCAATCCTAATTACAGCCCAAGATCAGCAGGAGGATGGGAATGGGAAAACTAGTACCAATAATATGATTTATATATAATAAACAATTGCTCCAAAGCACAGAAAGAATGCACAGTTTCCTGGTAAGAATAACCATGGGTTCATTAATGGCGAACCTTTTGATCAGTGTTGACCATACATGGAAGTCGAGAACAAATAACCCCGGAGACTCCAGCCACATTCTGAGCTCCCTGACTTACCGTGATCTAAATGCATCTCACAACATAAGCATGCAATTGGTGGGCTTGTTTACAGCATATGAGACCTTGTCTTATTTTTTATATTATACAATATTCATTGTTGAGAATGTATACAGTTCTACATCACTGGTAAATCATCAGGGAGCTGTTTGCAGTATTTCTTTGAAATGTGCAGCAACTGTTGTTTTAACCTATATGAATATTTAAAGTTGTCTTTACTGCTGGGGATAGGCCCCATCTGATTCCTTTGTCTTATAAAGACAGCAGTTTTCATACAGCATATATGCATCTACTGACTATGAACACTTTGCCTTGCAATTAAATGTTTATTATATTCTTTTTTTGCTTTTATCGTATAAAACCAGATGAAAAAGCTCATAAAATCTCAACTTCTCTGCCCAGTGTTTTAGTTTTCCATGTTTTCAGTAACACAATCTGACAATCACAATCTAAACCACAGTGAAGATAGTGTAAAGTGCTCCAAACTAAGTAAAAGGTCAAAAGTTTGTAGGCAGATATGTATGTAAAAATGAAATTTAAATCTTTAAAATTCTGGACACAAACTCGATGTTGGTCCAAATTCTTAACTGAAATGAGCAATTTTGGCGTAAGAACACGCAAAGAATACAAAGCACAAAAATTAGAGCTTCATCAGTATCAGAATGAGAAAAGAAAAGAGGGTGGATTTGCCAACAGACTGAACACAATCAGAGCTGCTACAACTTTGCAGGAATGCTGCAGAGTCTGGGGAAATAACTTCTATTAACCACTCTGTGCTGCTCCACCATGGATGGAGCATGAGGAAAATCAAGTTATCATCTGGTAATCATTTATTACATGAGAACCCGGTCGTGACTGTGGGCATCTGAACATCTGCATGCAGACAGGAAGACCTTTCTGTTAAAACAGAAAGAGAGCTAGGCTCCCCCTTTTTCCCTAAATGAGAAACTTTTAGTAATATTGTTCTTCCAACACGGACTTATGAAACTCACAAATTTCCATACAAGGTTGTGATAGTCTGGCAAAGGTTTCTGTGAGAGTTCCACCAAGAAAATGAATCTCCAACACGGTAACCCACAAACTTATTCTCTTCTTGATTGAGCTGCCCAAATGGAAAGTGAGGGGACATGCATAACTATCAGGTTAGCCAGATTCTGGATTAACATCTATTTTGACTTTTATTTTATAAAATATCCAGAATAATTTCTGTTTGCTGTTTTGTGTTTCATCTGAAAATGTGACATATTTGTTTCTAGATGCAGATAAATGAAAAACAGAAAAAAAGAAGTCTATTTTTATAATGTTTAGTGTCATTAACTCGATAAACGTGACCATGAAAATGATTTATCGTGCTGCTAATGATGAATTAAAGTCATTCGTTTAAAATAGAAAAAAGTATTCTTACCTTCAGTGGAATGGTTGGCCCAGAGTTGTAGGGGGCCAAGCTTGGTGGTACATCTGTGATGTAGGTCTTCTTGGGACCAGGAGGTTGGTACTGTTGGGCTGGATGCGGTTCGGGCCTCCTGCTGCTCATGCCTCCTCCTTGGGGAATGCCTGGCTGGTGATGTTCTTGATATCCTCCATGAGACATTGGAGAAAAGCCAGGCTGCGGTGGTCCGTAAGCAAAGTCGGGACCTCTTGGCTGGGCAGGCATGTACTGGACTTGGGCAGGGCTGCGGACGGGCTGCTGGCCGTAACCGTGCCCGCCGGGGACTGGATGCTGGGGGCCAGGTTGGGCTGACCTCACTTGGACATTGAAGGTGGGCTGGCTTGGGGTCGAGGCCGTTGCATAGGAGGCTGGGACCGGCTGAGGAGGTGTGAAGCTCTGGGGCTTGGCCACTGAGCTGGCAGGAGGGGGGGTGGCTGAGACGCCACCAGTCTGGGCTTTGGGTGTAGACTTCTTGGTAGCCGTCAGAGGTGGCTGGGTTGGGATGACCATTCGTTTGTATCCGGTCACCGCAGCGCTGGGTGTCGAGGTTGCAGAAGATCCAGAGTTCTGGGGGGGAACAAATGATGCTGTGTGAGGTCTAAGGTTATTGTCAGCATCGCGGCAACAACCTTAATATCATGACATGAAGAAGATTATAAACTAAATCTCTAATAATGAACAAATACACTAATTTCAATTCAGAGAAAAAAAAATATATAATATAGGGGGATATATATAATATATAATGGAAAGCACGCTTTTAAAGACCTTTCATTGCCAGAAACAGATAAGACGGGAGTTTGACAACAAATCATAAAAAAAAAAAAAGAAAATTTATATTACTTACACACTAATGTAACACAATTATTACTAATTTGTTCATTTTCAGATTTGGATCTGTTCATTTTCATTTTAGTGTAACATATGTTTCTGCGTTGGAGTCTACCCCAGTCGAAAACATCGGCAGTCAGTGACAAGGCGTGAGGTAAAGTTGTTTAGAGCTCACAATCAACCTGCTGCAAACTGGGAATCAAAGCCACACTTCTCGCTGAGCGATGACTGTGCAGACCTCTACATCATGGCGCCACACCCATACGTGTATCCAACCAGCCCTAGCGGTACAGTTGAAAAGCAGAGTAACTAGAAGCTAAAGGCTTGAGAGCTCCTCAAATTAGTAAAATCATGCTCGGTGGTGGAAGCATCTATTTACCAGCTGTTTACTGGGACTGCGCTTTATGCGTGAGTTATGATCCACCCTGTCTCTCCAGAGTCAATTACAAGGCTACCTCGACAGCAGAGGCTGTACACTGTCCACATCCACCAATAATCTATGGCTAATAAAACAAGAGTGGAGGCAATAAATTGCTTGGCAAAGGACGCCATGGCAGCAGAATGGCAATGGCACATGACATTTGTGCTGACTCCAGCTGTTTATACGGGAGCGATGTTAAATCACAGAGATTTGTAGTGCTGGTGTTCCTGGGAAGAGACTGCTGCAAAGCCGCTCATGGAACCAATGCTGGGACCCTCGCAGCAGAACGCAGAGCTCTTGAAACACACTGTAGAGTTAGAATAGAACAATAACAGCAAATATCAGAGAAAGGGCTTTTACTAATATCAGAGAAAGGGCTTTTACTCAAATGTCAGAGGCTTCTGCCCCGAGTGTCTCTCATGTAAGTAATAATTGTTTTTCTCCACTATTACATATCGGTGTCAGACGTTCAGCCAGTCTAAAAAGAGTTTATCATTAACCTTGGCTGGCCTTATTAGGTTATTGCCTGAAGCCAAAAATCAGAGTCAATTACTAAATTTGCAGCACTCGGGGAGCAAAAATGAACACGTGTAGTCTTTGGACCCTTTGCAACAGAGTTTGATGAGATGTCTTTTAAATTGGGGCAGAGCAACAATTCCGATCGATTCCCTTAACAACTGATCAAAGCTAACTACAGAGAAATGCGGCTGATTTGGTTGTTTCATGGTGCGGCGAGCTCTCCAGCAGTCATTTTTGCAGTAATAAACGCCACTTGCTTTAAAATTGCCTCTTCAAACCAAAAAGAAGTTGGGTAAAGAGGTGCACCAACTTTGTCTAAATCCGATCTAATCTAAGTTGGAGGGTACCCCTAAGGAGCCAATAAAAATCCAGCAAATATTTTTTGCCCCCGCTGATTTCTGTGTCAGCGATTAGCGCTGATGTTTATTTCAAGTGTGTCTAACTGCATATGTATAGCAAAATTTCCAGTATGCCCTTTAGGAAGTGAAATTACTTAATTTAAATGTTTCATGGGTTTTAAATACTTGAGATTATTAATTTATCTCTAAGGCCTGGGAACCTACAGTAGCATTTAGTTAGCAAGGCACTGCAAATGCAAATTGGCCCCTTCAAAATAATTACATTGTCATGGTACATTTTCCACAAATTACATTAAGAGAATGGATTCACCCCTTTCTGCGGGTGATGAAACGAATCAAATGCGAACAATCTGGACAAAATGTGTGTGAAGTGGAAAGGACTTTTTTCATTAACTTAGCTAATGTTTCAGCTGCTGTGTGTCTTTGACCTGTCAGTGTTAATGACTCTGGGCTGAGATAAGATCATGACTTAGGGAAGGGAATAAATGTACACGAAATACTTTCAGTTTTTAATAAGTTAAAAGAAAAACTTGCAAACGAAGATTTGCAGTTTAGAACTTCAACAATTAGTTGTCCCACGTTTAATAAAGAAAATAAATACTTCCTCCAAAAATCAAGGTTTTTGTTGAAGTCTTTTTCTTGCTATTCAGTCTTCTGTTTTGGTCAATTATTTCTCAAGTCAAGGTCACTGGTGAGGGAGCCTTTTCCAACAGAGAATGAACAAGAAGCGAGAAAACACAATATCAGTACCCTGTTCACCTACAACTAGCTTTTGCGCAAATTTTTTTAAGAGCTTTTTGTTCTTAACTACATCTTGATAAAAAAAAAAAAAGAAAAATAATCGACAATTTTGTAAATATATTATATTACCTGTGGGCCATCATCTGTGAAAGCTATAAGTTGAATTTAACATGCAGCATCATTTTAAATACATTCCTTGTATAACATCGCCTGTATACACAAAGAAAACCCTCACAGTGCAAAGAAAGTTTTCCTTAACGCCTTCAGAAAAGTGAACCCTCACTCTACACTGTAATTCAGACTGACTTTGCAAACAACTTAAGTGTGAAATTTCACAGAGACTCTCAAGAAAGCCTTTTGACACATTAAAAAAGATTAGGAGAGACTATACAAGCCTGGGGGGGAGGGGTCGCCAAGTAAAACTGTTAACTTTGCATTTCAAACCACAGGGGTGGGAGATTTTTTTTCTTTCTTTCTTTTTTTTTAAAGGATGCTTGGGGAAAACCCCTGAAGATTGAGAAGTTCTGCATCTTTTCAGCCTCAGCTAAGACCTTGGATAGTTTTTGCTAAACTTTTTTTTTTTCTCCAACTCCTTATTCATATAAAAGCTGACACTCTCAAGTGTTGGCTCCAGCTGAATCTGTCTGTTTCAGCACTTCCAGCACCGACCATGGATTCCAGTCCAGACCAACCTTTGGTCTTCTTTCTGTGTTACGCTATCAATTTGTCATTCACTATCCTCATGCATGGAGCATATCAATATCCGAAAATAAATAACGAAGATAGCGTACATTAAAATAACTAATTACGGTCTGTGTGGAACACAAGTCCTCAAGCTGTTTGCACTATCTGCACTACATTCAGATAAAGCCTATCAGACACTGTATGCCGCCTATCTCATATATGCAGAGCTAATTCTTTTTTATAACATTTTAAATAATAATTGGCAAGTTAATATTTCAGCAAAGCTCTCTCCCAGACCAGTTAAACAAATGAAAGTGGGTACATTGTGTAATATTTGTTTGGAAAATATTACCATTGTGACTGTATTAGCACTGATTACTGTGCTTTCTGTCGATGAAATTTAAAAATGGATATGTAAATTTGAGGTTAATAAAAATGATACAAGTAACTACTGAAGTAGCCAATAAATAAATGTAAAAAAAAAAATCAAAAAGCAGGCTTTGTACCTCCTGTAAAGGTGCGTTTCATAATAACGACAGGGTCATTGACGTCACACCCACTTTTGTACAGCTAATATTGTTTATTGTCCAATAAAGAAGCTGCAGTCAAGTTCTGTTGTGAACAAAACAATAACTCGACCGTAACAATCACGCATCAGAAGCTCAAGCACCAGCACTTGAAATACAATATGTGCAGAATGAAATATTAGGAGCAATACTGTTATTCTATTGTCCTTTCAGAGTAATTCTTACAAGATTGACAACATGCACATCGTGTAATCGTCAAGGCACTATCTGAAGACAGAGAAGATAACAATCTGAGTCTTTGAAAAATTCATAGTTATTGACCACATTATATCAGGACTTTACCAAACACTATGGATGTTATGGACACGTTACATGACACAAATGACAAAATAATTGTCGGTAATTTGAAATATGAAACGTCTCCACCGGTCGCGGCTCTTCTGCAGATAAACTTCACAAAAGAAGGACCTGCACGTTTTTTGGCTCCCACAGAGGAAAGCATAATGGTTTCATTCATCTCTTGCAGAGATGAATTCATCTCTTCATCTATGATCCGTCACCTCACCCTGCATGCCCCTCGTTCATCTGTGAATAAGGTGCTCGTGCACCCGTGCACTCGCGACCTCCTCCCACTTCAGGAGCTGAAATATTGTGCAGCTGAATATGTCCGTTGCTGGGAGTGAGTTTGTGTTCTCAATGCCAGAGCTGGGTGACAGGGAACCTTCTCAACGCTACTGTGTGTTGTGGTGTGCACGGTAAGCTTACTGGGACATCAGATAATGTGCAATGACAGCAGTTGATGGTAAGCCTTTTAGCATTGCGACAGACTGCACTGTCTGTCTGTCAAAGCATCTTGGCTCAAGCTAAATTTGTCATTGGCTCACCCTGTTAATAAAAGACAAAGGGGTGATACCGTGCGGTTTATTTGACTAACAAACATTGACGGAACACACTCGCTGCCTGGAGGCATGCTCCTCTCTCCACAGTTGGCTGCCCCAGTCAAAATCCAGAACCTGCCGCCAGATTGACCTTAGGTCAACGCGAGCCACTGGCTCCGCGTAGCAACAAAGCAACTACAGGGAATATAAAGGAAACGGAGAGGGGAAACGTTAAACACCACCGAGCGATATAATTACGGAGCTGAATTGTCATCTTGTTTCACTTCAAGAGGCTCTTGAAGACACGCTGTACAAACACTCAAGCGCACACTTGTGGCATCAAATTCCTGAAGTGTAAATCATCCACTGCAGAAAAAAAAACTGCTTACAGCTTTTCGAAAAAGACAAGCTAACTTGTAACATCAGTAGAGGCTGGAGTGAACATTCCACAGTTAATTGTCACTAAAAGAGAAGAAAATGCTTTCGCCCCCCCCCCCCACACACACACACACACACACACACACACACAGTTTGAGTTTCGAATGGAAAATGTTGTCACGGCTGAGCAACGACACCGATTTTCCTAAAGATGGTCGACCGTGTGTTCAAGAAACGCACAGCAGAGCGAGAATAGGCATCTCTCATGGGTAGGTTGTGTAAGAAGCCTAAATCAAAGTGTCTCAGCGTCGTGACAGTGAAAACACGTCAAGGGCATTCCTGCCATTCCAAAAGGACAGCAACATGAGCACATGTGGAACGACTAAAAGGAGACACGAAACATAAAAAGAAGCAACGTCGCAGGGCCTCTGACCGGCTGCATGTGACAAACAACACAGGGCACGTGTAGGTAGATCATAGATCTTTGAAACCAGGCTAATTCCAGCTCATCAAAGGCTGTCATTTAAAGGCAGAGAAATACTGATGGATAAATAAGATCCATCCGCTGTTCTAAATGTAAGCGCTAATACACACCAAGCCAATTAACAGTATGCCCAGGTACAGGTGGCTGAATCACTCTCTGCTTTAAAAGTTCAGATTTCGACCTTCCTCTTTGGCCAATTCTAGTAAATCTAGAGCTACAGTCATAGTTGTAGTTATGCTATCGCTAAGCCAATAGTTAAAGGTAGGATGCAGCACCTTGAGATCTTGATTGTATTAGAGACTGTGTACCGTATTTTCTGGACTATAAGTGACCCTTTTTTTTTCATAGTATGACTGGTCCTGTGACTTATACTCAGGTGTGTCTTATAAATCTTGACATATGTAATTTCACATGTTATCCAATGTTAATTCACACATGACCAAGGAGTAAATATTACCTACAGCCACGAGAGAGGTGGCTCTAGGCTTGTGACAACTACAGGTATGTGCTACTCCTGTACCACTGGAAATTCATTTAAACATTAACTTTAAGACAACTGAGAAAGACTGAACATAAATGCCCCCCAAAAGAAAATCCTATTCACTGAGGATGAAGAATTCAATGGATTCAGTGATGTGGAATGAGATGGAGATTTTGGTAAACCTGCTAACCAGTAACTAGCCTGTTGGAGTCGCAAGCTTATGTTAATTCTGCCTTTTTTTCAGCCTCCCACGTATGTTCTTTATGCTATTGTGTACCTGAATAACTGTTAATGTGTTACGTTTTCATACCTGACAACTATTCAGCCTGTTATTCTATATTCTATTGTTATTACTATTACTTGCCTTTCCAGATGAAATGTCTGTTCTTGGTCTTAAAATACATGCCCTAAAAAACATATAGTCCAGTGCGACTTATATTTGTTTTTTTTTCCGTCATGACAGATTTTTTGACTGATGCGACTTGTACTCCGGATCGACTTATAGTTTGAAAAATACGGTAAATAAAATACTGTAGAACCGAATTGAGTGTCTACGGCAAATAAATGAACAATCATATCTTGAGATCCGTTATTCGAGGAAGGCTGGCTCTCTAGGGAAGCATTTTCACTGGTTCATTTGCCAGTTTCCCAGAAGTTGGTGCCAACTCCTTGGCTGTTGGTCTCAGTCTGTTTGGTCTGTGCTCTGTTCAATATAAGACAGCCAGAGCTGACACAGCTTGTCAGAATGAGTTGTTTGAGTCATGCAGGCCCTGAGACACACACACACACACACACACACACACACACACACACACACACACACACACACACATACACACACGAGCGTAATGGGAGGTCCAAGTTATTTTGCTCAGATACAATCAGATGTTCCTGACGGCACCAAAATGACTGAATCTATCCAAATGCGATCCAGCATTGTGGAAAATAGGAAGATGATAGGATGCTGTGTGCAGTCAGCCACAGCATCGTACAGTCAGTTTATCCCACAGATGAATTACACAGAGGAAACAACTGTTAATTAAAAATAAATGAATGGAAATGTTTTTTACCTAAAGACAGATTTAAGATTTCCGAGCTATGTCAGAATCGGAGTCCAGCTGAGAAAAACACTGAAGAACTCTTATTGGGATTCATTGACGTCTAGTGGAGACTTATCTGGGTTGTGGAAGCTGCTTCTTCAACTGAAGAAACCTCCTGGATAAGAGACGAAATGTCTCCCAGTTTCTTTCAACAGACCAGTGCACTCTCTGCTAGACCCCGATAAATTACTATGACCTCGACCAACGAAAACCTTCATGGACAACTCCTACTGCCTTACTCCTCTGTTTACAAAGTGCAGCACACTGGGCAGAAAATATGACACTGGACTCTAACACTACATCATACATCTTAGGGCTAGAATTTTATTTAACTTTTGAGCCATCCAAGGCATGAAAAAAGGTAACAAATATCAATTTTACATTTCATTCATAGGCATAAATGCCTAACACAAGAAAGGAAATAAGAAAGAGGATTTTCTTTCCTATTTCTTTCCTTGGTGTTTAATATATTATATATAATATTTATTTTGCAAAACTGCTGTGAGTCTTTCTGTTGAAATAATCTGGAGCTGTTTTGATTTTTCTAATAGAAAACTGGGGATGGTCTTCAAAGTGAAAAAAAAAAATCTGTAGATCTAGAAATACAAAGTTCATTAAATGCGAGCCTGTACCACGTCAGAATAACTGCTGATGTTTTCTGACCTGTTTCTCACTGTGTTGGGTGTGTTACAGATCTGCTCTAGCTTTTACGGTACTATGTCACTCATCTGATCGCTTCATTGATCACAGCACACTTACCAAGAGTTTCACTCTAAAACAATACTGATGCATTCTTTCTACAGTCATTTTAATTCCTTGTTTCATTGCCCCTTATATGCATCCACCTAAACCCTAAAGTAGGAATGGAACGTCTGATCTGATCCACGAGTGAGTTAAAATTTGCACTTCGGTCATAAAAGAGCAATTTAGGTCTCCAGAAAGCTGCAGATAAGATTGAAAAACATAAATATAACGAGGTCAATGTGGTCATGGTCAGGTGCAAACCCCCGTCCAGCAGAGATGAATCTTTTCTGCTTCCAAAAAAAAAAAAAAAGTAAACTGAGAAGTAGCCTGGGACTATCAGTTTTCTATCTCCCCATGTGGTTCATATCCTGAATGCTCTGATCAGACGAGTGCCCATGATCAGCAATAGATCTGAAGGTTAAGCAGTGAGGGCCTATCGTTCTGCCACCGTGTGACAGTGTGGGCCATCCACGTAGCTCCGTCTGCTGAGAGACGGGAGCGTGGCAAAGTGAGCTTCCCTGGGGCTGTTGTGGGGAGGGAATCGTCTCAGCCGCATATCAAGCATTTGGCTTCTTCTCAACTGTTAGCAGACATCAATAATAGTCGACATCTCTTGTGTACGAACGTGACAACAAATGAGTTTGAGGATGTGCAGCTTTGCAGCTTGTCCCCTACTGACCCTGCCATGAACTGACAGCAACATATGGCCTAACAACAGCATTCAATGAGGTCTGAATCATATATGGTCACACTCATAAGATGATGTGCAATTAATGTCTTGGATACATTCCCATTAAATATTTGTATTTTTGTTTTATTTCAGTTGAATCTTGGTTTATAACATCATGTATCACCAACTAGGAAATTGTACAAAATACACAGGAAGTTGAAAACCAGAAGGTCAGGATGTTGTTCTTAAAGGCAACAGCCAGGAGGTTTCTCACACATTTTAGTTTCTCAGAAACACCCAAAGAAAAGAGCATCAATAAACTCCACTCATTTGATAACTGAGGTTTAAATAGGATTCTAACTTACTCATCACACACTCACACACCAACACACACACACATACACGCACACACAATTGAGGAAGTGTATCTTTGCGGTCTAGTGCATGTTGTACATGCAGATGAAGCTTTCACTGTTTTATTTATGGTGCGCATTATCGTTTCCCAGCAAGTGGATGAACCAGACAGAGAGGGCTTTTTAATTCAACTTAGATCTTATCAGAGCAGATTGAATCAGATCAGAACAAGATGCAATTTTAATGGAGCAAGTGCATTACAGTTTAATTTGGACAAAAATGTCGTGCACTAAAACGTGCAACTTGGTTACTCAAATTGCGATGTAGTGGTTTGCTGCTGCCACGTGCGCACTGGTCTCCAACGCAGTTGCTGCTAATAATGACAACTGCTACTAGCATGAAAAAGACAAAAAATAAAGACAAAATAAAGCAAATAACTTGCGAATATCATAGCATATCAAGCTACAGGTGATTATTCAAATCCATCACACTCTTGAAAGCTAAAGAGTAATTACACTTCTTTTACCAACAGGCAGTGAAATTGAAGTGATTTTAATTCTGTTTACCCATCCTGGTGTGTTGCATTTAACAAAAACCTGAAGGGACAGATTATGTAAATGTGTTAAACAGCCTTAATGTTTTTGGACAGCGTACAACATTAAGCGCTAACTGGACATTGTGGAATTCCAGCAGGAGAGATGATAATGTGTTTGATTACTAGAAATCCACCACAGGTTTGTGTGATTCAGAGGTCGCGCTGGTTCATGCTTCTGTAGCCACCACAGCGCCGCTGTAGAGTTTGACGAGCCTGCTATTTTGACACTCATCTGGGTCTTCCTTGCTAACTCCCCTAAAACAGATCTGATGTGCTTAGACAGGCCTACACTACATATTAGAGGGGTTGGTTTAGCTCAGATTACAGCTACTTGAAAGCAAGAACACACTCTTGTGTTTCCTCCAATCACTGCGCAGGACTTTGGTGTCACACACATCAGAAACACTCAAAACTGTTTCTGTAGCAGTTTTTTTTTTTTTTCCTTTTTTTTTGTTTGCATTTGGCCTTTCATTGACACGCCACTGGTGTTTTCACTGATGGAATGTGAATCTGTCGACATAAACAGAGAGCGGAGATCGCATCCTCTTAAGGCGCCCGCTGATTTTTAGCATCTTCCTGTCAAAATCTCTTGAAAACTTGCTGATTCATAGAGTGTTTGTCATCTTTACTTTTTCAACACGTGTCAGGTTTGACTTTTTTTGGGGGGGATTCAAGTGGAAAGATTATAATGCCATTTACTGACCGTGAAAGTTACAAAATTTGCACTTGAACTGTATGTATCCATCTGCATGAAAAGATCGATGATTATGGCAATATTAATCAGAATAAATCTACAGACATAAAACTAAAAATGAATGAAAACAGTCAACGACATTGGGTTGGGTTTATTACTTCAAGGATTTTCACTCCAATGTTCATCTAAAATGTTTTAATCTTGGATGAACGACTAAAAACCTTGCCTAAAAGGTTTTGACACAATTAACTGCAGGGGGTTTTAAAGTTTGGAGCTTATCTTTACTCTGGGTGTTTTTGTTTCCTTGATGAAGCTGCACACGATTTCACATCTAGCTTTTTGGATGACAGAAGCTAGAAACGTTAATACCTCAAAAGAAGCAATCTATGACCTGCCATGCTTCTGATAATTTTTTTAAAAATGCTCATTTGACATTCCTTTTCTGTGGAAAAAAACAAAAAACCAACAACAACAAAGTGTAACGCAAACTTAGTTAACTGTGTCAAATAACAAATGGCATCTAAGATGGAAGTGGAGATAGAACAAATGGGAATTATATAATGATCACGTTTCATTACCCACTGTTATGCCACAGAGAATACCAACTAAAGCAAACAAAATTGTTTTGATGTCTGGGAAGCATCAGTGCCGGCTGAGTGTTTGCAGGAATGCTACTTAGAATTTTATGAATGAGTGGCAACGTCCATTTCGATTTCATCGGGGAGGTGAACGTGCAAAAGGTCCCCCTTCGCCGATTCAAAATTTACTGTCAGGAGGTGGATTGGAAGCCTGAAGCTTGAAAGAGAGGAAAACGCAGGGTGGCCTATTGATTGTGGAGAGCTGGCTCTGTAATTGCTTCAGCGCATAAAGCTGTAAATCAAAAGGGCTGGTTACTCTTGCTTATACAAGCGGAAGATTACTGTGCAGCAGTTGTTCCGCTGCTGAAGTAAGAAATGAAACCTGGCTTACCCCCTACACACACACACACACACACGTGCGCACACACACACACATAGAGACATGCACACACTAACACACCATTATTGTGTTTGCAGAATAATGCATTGAAAGGAGCTGAGAGCGGACTGAGAGGAGCAGCTGCGTAGGGGGAAAGGTCAACCTGAGTTAATCAGGTAGAATCAGCATCAGCTGAGGAGAGAGTAACTGTGAGCGCGCGTGTGTGGTCACGTATATCCGTGTTTGGAAAATAAACTATCAAAAAGCACGGAAATCTTTGAAATGTGCACAAACCACAGGGGCGGCGACTGCAAAAAGGGGCTGAAAGGCATGACACACAACGTTTCATGACTAATGCATGTCATGACATGTAGTGTGTGTGTGTGTGTCTGTGTCTGTGTATTCTGCTGAGACACAAGCGGCGTGTCTTCTCTTCCACAAGTCCAAAAGCGGGTTCTGACGAAAAATAAACGCACAGCGACTTTGAGCCTGACAGGTAAAAGCAACGCCGCAGCCATACATTAGTCAGCACGACCGTTGGCCTGTTCAATCACCAGCTGGGCTCTCACAGCCATGCAGGTACGCATCAATTTTTAAGTGGCGCTGACCAAGGCTTTCAGACAAAAATATATACTGCTGCTACCGTTTCTAAGCCGATGCAGGTATGAAAGGAAACTTTTTCATATTTCACCGGCTTCTTTCTATCTGATGTCCACACTTGTGGCGCGTGTATGTTTGTCTGAGCGCATCTGTGAGTGCATATAGATGTATGTCTACATGGAACACAGGGAATTGGCTTTGCAGTTCTCTATACATATTCTCAGCATCGTGACTATTTTACAGTACACTGCACGCCTGGAAATATGTTTATTGTCTTAATCAGAAAATACACATGCCAGAGGGATGGAGTCAGCTATACTGCGCACCATCAGTGCAGATCAAACACTACTAGATGTCAATGTATTATCTTTATAGGTGTTCTCTCGCTCTCTGGCAGAGGCAGTGAAAAGCAGCAGCAGCAGCAGCAATTTGGTGAAAAGTTCAGTTCGAAATTGTAATTTTTATGCAAACAATGACAACTTCTATTCTAATTAAGTCACCAAAGCATAAAATATACATAACATACAAAAGAAAAAACAGGTGCAGTATAAAAGGCAGACACTGTCAACAGCTATAATTACACTTACCTTAATGAAGCAAAGAATAAAAAATGCTGTTTTATCTCTTACCAGCTTTAAATCGTATCATTTCAGAGCCATACAGCATATTATTCTGACCAGTAGTGCTGTAATGTTCGAGAGGCTGTAAATATTATATGTACTTGAATGAGGACAAAGACCCTCACTTGTAGCTAAATGATTATTTTAATCCAGTTTGGCCTTACACCTTTAACAAATAACTAAAAGATTTAGATATAATAACGATACAACAAAAAACTAAACTAAAAAAAAGCCCACAATGCCTTGCAGGTGAATGGTGAGGGGGCGCTTGTGAATATTGATTACAGCTATTGAGGTATTACATTGTGCTTATGTCTCACTACAGAATAGCGATTGCACATTTTGAAGTCCTCTTTGAGCCTTACTCCAAACACAATTGGTGAGATTTTTTTTTTCCTGGCTGTCCTACATTTATTGTGTGTCACACAATTTAGTGAAATGCCCAAGGCTTTGACTTTTTGAAATTGCTTTCAATACCATTTGTCGCTATACGATATAGGTCAGGACTCTATTGGTCCTTAATTCAAAACATTTAGAAAAAGATGCAACAAGCTGATTTGTTTCAGAAGAAGCCTTACTCGGTACAGAAAATGACTCCGACCTTTACTCATAATTGGCGGTTTTTAGAAAGCATGCACTATATCCGCAAACTGCCATAAAATTCCAACATGTTTTAGACCAAACACGCTGGATAAACAATACTTGGAAATTAAAAATAACCCACGTAACCTATAGTTAGGACTTTTAAAAGCACAGAAACTGACAATATCACAACCATGTTACTTTATATAACTGTTAGATAGCAGCTTGACACAGGAGAAAACAGGGTCAGAGCAAGTCTGATTGAAGAAACCAGTGTTTAAATTCACCATCCATCCATCCATCCATTAACCCCTATTTATTCCTAATTAGGTCAATACCTGGGTGCTCCGTGGCTTGTAAGGTGAGTTGCCCTCCAGGTCTGCCAGGATGCTGGTGAGGGAGTCAATCTCAGCATCCAGACTGGCACGTCTCTCTTCCAGGGTTTTTTCTGGACCCTTGACCTGTAGCCATATATTACATGTAGTATTAGGAATATTAGAACTGCGCTCACCGTGCTGCGATTGTACTGCTTTGGTTGTATTTTCGGTCATCTCAAGTTTAAGGAACATACATATAATCAAACTTTACTTCTTGGAGACCTTTTGGCTGCCATTTTTCCATCCTTCTTACTATCTGGATTACAGCCTTTAGGTTTTACTTCCCCTTGACCTCAGACAATCCTTTTGAAAGCCACACATCAATAACAGAGATTTCTCCCTCTGAGCGAAATGGGAGGAGTAAGAAGTCATGTATTGTCTGAGAGACAACTTTTCTAAAGTGCACTATTCACCTCTTACTGTTCATTGAACTTGGATTTACAGTTCCTTCATCTCCATGCAGTATTCATTGCAATGTCATTCACTAGCGTTTCAAACAAAAACATACATTGTCTAATAGTATAAAACGCTATCACAGGAGCCTCAGATGTACGGATGCAAGGATTTATTCATTTAGATTTTTTCATTTTTCATCATCAGGATAAAATAATAATACCTAAAAATACATTCAAGGATGATAAATCTGAGAAAACAGAACTAATGAAAATAAAAAAGAAATGAGGACAAACCATAAATGGTTTGACCATTTGTTATTCTGTGTTTCAACAAAATATCTGGGAATTTCTCCACGGAACAGCAGATATATTTTTAGCCTTCTAAACTCTGCTGCAACTGCAAGAAGTCTTGCAATCGCCTGCGGGGGCTTTTTGAGTTGGCTGGATCAGTGACTGCTTCTTATTTTAATGTTATGTGTTTGGATTACCTGTCACAAACTATTATAGGCAGGCTTCGCCTCCATTAGGAGCCGAGCTGCTGCTGAAAAACATCTAAGGCAATCACGAGCAGGGGGTAAACAAAGCAAAACACAAATGGCTCCTTTCAGTTCAGCAAAAGAAAAACAGGCAAACTTGTTCAACGGTGATAACGAGGAGGATAAAAGAATATGTAGTTTTGGTGATGAGAAGGCATGCTGGGTGTTGCACTGTGGACAGCAACGATGACAAGCAGCGTTTTTCCTCTTTCCAGCTAAAGGTTTCTGGACTAAAATGTCGCATATTCTCAGTCAGGGTGAAGATGTGTAAAATATTACTGTCTTTCTCTGAAGGAAAAAGTATTTTATCACTCATTTATTCTTTCAGTCGGTGTAATTTCATGGAAAAAAAACAGAGAAAGGAAGGAAAGGTGTTGCAATGAAATCTTCTCTGGCAATTCCTAGAATTGTGCTCTAGCTACAGGTCAGATCAGAGCCCAATTAAGGAATTATGTTGTGTGGTTAGGGTGTTTCTCTGGTACAAGAACAGGTATGGAAAAATCATTGAGTTCATAACTTTTACTATTTATCAAATTTTCAGATTACTATCCTGAAAAATACTTTCGCCATATGCAAGGTTTTTCTTTCACTAATAATTTTTATAAGAATGTATTAGTTATGTTGATGAATAGTGATTAAAATAAAATTGCTGTTAAATATGTTTTCCATAGATACAGCCTGAAAATGGAAAACTGGGTATTGGCAGTATATGTCCACTCATGCAATGTTGTGACCTGTCAGTCACCTCGAGCATCATTTTCAAGGGTCCAGTATGATATCTGTTCTCAGTTTCAATCTCATAACAGCTCTCAAAGTGAAAAAGAGAAAAGGCAAAGGGAAAAGAGTCGCTGCCATTTCTTTAAATTTTGACCACATTCCCTTTTTGGACTCCCCTGTATTGATGACAACAATAATTTATTCAAATATCGATGGGTTTGAACTTATTCAAAACTTTTTCTTTTTTTTCAATAATAATAACAATAATACTCATAGATAGAGTCCAACACTCAGTTTGATGAACTCTGAGGCGGGCAAAACAGTAAATTTACAGGCATTGCATAACTAATAATGTAACCTTCTGTCTCTTATCTTACAAAGAAAGCATTCACATGACAGGAAACTGGTCAGTTCAAATGAAGAGACTCGAGGAGGATTTCTTTTCTCTACTTATATTGAACAATGTAACCTGAAACACTTTCACAGCAGGGGTCAGGAGCCGAGAGTGTCTGTAAAGGTTTAGGGTACAGCTAACCCGGGAGGAGAAATGCCTGGGGATGTTATGAAGCAAAGCAAAGTAACCATGACGAGGCTCGACCAATAGATGTCGCTGTTTTCCCCCTGCTTGCTATGGAATTCTGTGGCCTGTTAGAAATATGGTTAGTATGTGGGTCCTTGAGTTTGGGTGGCTGGCTCCAGGCAACATCTGGACATCTCTGCACTTGGCTTCAGCTCAAATGGACAGACTGTGTTGTTGGACTCAGTGCATGAACTCAGTGTAGAGCTCAGGGCAGTGTTCGCGTTCTACACAGCCTTTCAGAGAGTTACTGACCGGCAAGGAAAATCGAACACAGCAACATATTCTCTCACCTGATAATCATATGAGTTCATCGGTGGAGGAGGGAATGAAACAGAAGATGGTGGGAAACTGGCAGAATCTTCCACCGGTGGTGGAGGGGGAGGGTAGTCTGTAAATACACAACAATATTTCCATTAGTGGATATTTTCATCTGCTGCAGTTGTTGCTGTAATGTTGCTGTAGAATGCTGTAATGCTGTAGACTGTTTCAGAAATTGTGAAATAAACTGAAGCTTTGATACAGATACACCACTTTCAATTTAAGTGAAAAGGTCAAAAGTGTAGCAAAACTTTCAGTTTAATCAATGATGTGTTACTTTCCTTAAAAATTAAAAATAATTGATGAGACATTCCTGAAGGGAATCTTAAGATAACCCAAGTAGATGATGACAAAGTACCTAGTGAGGGAAAAACCTGTTTCATTTATAAATGAAAGATCACCAGCTACTGTCATAGATGCAAATATGGAGAGTTACAAAAAATACAGATGCCATTTAAGATCAGGAATATTGGATATCTATCTAATACAGTTTTTTAAAAATGCACTTGATTGATTTGACTGTAAAGGTCTGATATAAGTGGTTACAGAATAAGAAAACACAAGTGCACAAGAACTGGTGCCTTGTTTTTCCTGCGTCAGTGGAATGACACACATAATTGCAGTAATTTGGTTAACTAAGAACTACTAATCTGTAGTGAGCGTGTGTGTTCCTCCCTGAGATTGCAAATGTAAATGTTGTGTTACAGATGAGTTGGACTTGGTGTTTGTTCTGCCAGAGGAGAAACAAGCCAAATTTGTCAATCTAAAGTCCACGATAATCCAAGGATTGCATCCAACCACATGTTTCAGACAGGATAAGGAGTTACGTGCCAAATTAAATTCTGATTTGGCTGCTTTTGGCACAGGACTTAGAAGTGAATCATTTGACTGTGTACATCTAAGTACCAAACTAGACATGAGCTTTGCAATTTAAAAGCTTTTATGAGACGTAATGGGAATTTGTTCCAAATCTGAGACTTTGATGAGTCTTGTTCAGAAATTCCATTTGCTTTCCATGGCTTTTATCTGTTTTCATTAGAACGTAATTGATGTCATTGATGCAGTTTATCCAAGGCAGCTGACCAAATTAATTAAGCATGGTTTCTAGTTGCCTTGACTAAACACCAAAACAAAATAAATACATTAATTAACTAAATTAAAAACACAAGCGGGAAAAAAACGAAAGAGACAGCGCAGCCTGGTTATATTTGGACATACGTATCTTGAGCATTTCAGAAATTATGAGCATTTCATTAAACATTCCCTCTGGGAAGGCTTCCATGTGAACTGTTTATATAATAACCCAGTGACCTCCGTGAAAACTCCACTGTGCAACAAACCCTCTAAACCTCTGGAGAGAAAATAAGATGAGCTGCTCAACAACAAGGCTGTGGCTCAGTCCTGCTTTCTCTCCCACTTCAGCATGAATCCTTTTTAGAGGGAGAGAAACCCCATGTAACCTGTGGCTGACGCAGAATTAAAACATTGGATGTCATGTCCTTTTTTCAAAGATGTTTGGAATTCATCATTTCAGGAAACACAAGGGCTGTAAATGTTTCAGCAATGCATGTTTTATTGAAAGGGTGGTAGAATTGTGGGTGTGGAAAAAGTAGAGAACACCTCTGGGAGCTGGAGCAGGGGGTCAGGTAGCGGGCTCACCGGAAGGATCCTTCTGATTCTTGTCCCCCTCGACCTAAATATTTGAGTATCTGCTCTCGTGCAGTCTTTTTGGGACTGTATATTATTGACACAATTACTGACACTGTTTACCTGCCTTCTGACTCTCCTCTCAGGACCGTTGACTGTCATCTGGTGCCTCTTCCTTAGGATTTCAAGATTAACATCTTAACATTCAGCCATGAATTCAATTCTTTGCTTTAAATGCACTGTTACAGACAGACTAATTAGTTCAGCAGATCAGTATATTCATATTACAAAAAGAGAAAAGATTTTTAAAAAAAGAAAAATATTCTTATATACAGACAAGGTCAATTGTGTATCAGAAATTGAAATGAGCAGAGACAGTGAAATGATCATGTCGGGTATCCTCAACTAAACAGATGAGCTGAGGAAGACCAGATTTTATGTGTGTGTGTGTGTGGGGGGGGGGGGTATTTTGAGATTTGTGAGATTTTGGGGGAGCATGGTTAGTGGGGGCTCTGAAAGTCATGAGTTTTAAAGTCCATACAGAAGCAAACTGGGGGCTTGTGGAGCTGTTCGAAGGACAAGGGGACGTGTGGCATGATGATGTGGAGATGATGCAAGCAACTGAGTTGCCGACTGTTGAGGTATTAAATGTAATGAATCACTCTTATTGAATGGTCTCCGAACATATTTGCACCAGTTTCTAAAATAGGACGATTTTAAAAAAAGAGAGAGAGAGAGTCACTGTAAGCACCCTTGAGCTATGTAAACACCCTGAATGCACTCTTCTTCTTCAGTAGGAGTAGCAGCCACTGGTAAAGAAACCCACTGCAACTGAGAAAGTTGCTGTACTTTTTGCTGTTACTTTGGGGGGTTTTTTTTCAGGAAAAGCACTTTTTATTATTATTTTTTATTAGCGTGGAGATGCTTTACCTAAAAGTACAAATTATTTCATTCCGGATGAATTGCTGTTGTTGGCTGTGCAACAAAGAGACAGAACATTACCCACTCTTGATTTAAAGTGCTGTACACTAGACGAAGGGGAGAACAGCCTTTGTGCTGTGAATGAAGCCGTCTCCATTTGTGACAACGGGGAGTTAAAAAGCTCCAAGAGAGTACTAATGAAGAAGAAGCAGCAGGAAGACTTACTTGATACGACACCTTCGCCTCTCTTCATTCAGCAATTACTCTTAAATAGCTTCTTTGTGAACAAGGAATCCTAATCAGTGATTAAAGTTATTTCATAGGACATTTAAAAAAAAAGTATAATTGCTTATTGAGCACCAGATTATTATTAGCAGGAAGATAAAAGCGTGATCCAGCTGTGACAGTGGGACTTTTATTAAGGTTTTATTCATTTTTTTCCCCTCCTCTGGTTATCAACAGTTGAATTTTAGAAGCTGCAATACCATTTGTGTATTTGGGGTTAACGTTCTTGCATTTCTGATTAACAAGGATGAGGATTTATCTAATCCTTAATGGCAGAAGTCAAATTCATTGATGCTGTAAAGGAAAGATCCAATGAGAATGTCTACAGAGAAAAGAGAGGACAGGTGCCTCTGCTCGAATAGACACCAAATTAGCTCAACGTTTAGGATTTGGGCTTTAAGCTTCTGATATTACTGAAAACTATGGTTATAGAAAGCATATGGACTGGGAGATCCAGATGCTGTAGAAGAACCATAACTGTAACTTCAATTTGGACAACTCATTTATAAACTAATTAAATATTCACATTTGAGTTGCTTTGACTGGAGACAACTACAAAATGAGAATCAGTGAACAGCCTTTGGTTTAATATATAAAATAACCTTAACAGGGGTGTAGATTTTTTTTTAAATACTTTTACTGTATATGATGGAGATTATTGTGAGCTTGAAAACTGAGCATATGTTTACAGATTTACACATGTCCAACACAATCAAAGTGACATGCATGTTAGCATTGACCATCTGCTCCCAGAAGACTGAGGACAAAGCCTGGCACAACTGCCTTTCACGTCATTAGATTATGATGAATCGAGACCAGTTTTATCTGGACTTCATGTGCTTCCGCTGGATCAGATTATAAAGGCACACATAGTTTCTTTGCACATGTCACAAACAAATATGTTTGCCTATGAATGCAACAGATTCTGCACACAGTTACAAACTGAGTTAATTAAATTTTGAACAGCAAATCGCAAAATGCACACAATCGTGTATTAATCATTTCAGTTTCAAAATTAAACTAAATGAAAGGCAACTTCCCATTTTTTAATTCCATGCTCTTACTTCCATCTGTCATCCATCCAATAATATAGTGTGTGAATAAATGAAACAGATGAAGTTTAACTAAAATGGAAATGAAGCGTGCCATCGGACAGTTCTAGTCAAGTGTTGTCGTTCTCTGAATTTTGAGGGTTCATTTAATTCTTAGTGCTGCAAATCTGGAGTTTTTTTGTTGTTTTTTTTTAAAAAGGAATTTGAAATAATGCAAGAAGTTGATTTTGCAGCAAGAATCCATAATCACTCCCAAACAAAGTGGACAGTGAGTTACGCACTGGTGTCAGTCCACGTGCTTTAGCGACCCATACTCGTTCCAAACGTGTTCTAAGAGAAGTTGAAAGCACATTGTTTTGACTTAATTACAAGCCCATTTTATTCTGTTTTCTACAGTAGAATAGCAGCTGCACTCTGTCTTTAATTAGTGCTATATGCATAGAAGGTTTACCTATGACTTCGTTTGGTTCAGAAATGGCAAATGGGAGGATTTGTAGTCTTTGCAGATATACTTGGTTTAACTGTATAGGCAAAGAGGTAGAAAAACAGCTTTGGCTGCACTAAACAACATTTCTGAGAGAGGGGAATTCGGATCTGTAACAACAGACAGATTATGCTTTTGTGTCAAAGCAAAAGAAAAAAAAGGGAAAAAAAAGACAAACAGGTTGGAAAAGGTAATTTGTGCACAGCCTGAGATGGCCTTTTATCTTAAAAGTGCAGACATAAATCCGGCTGAGCAGTGAGTGCTAAACTGTGATCTAAGGTTTGTTGATGAGTGAAAATGTGATTCATCAGAAGCAGAGTGGGGAATGTCACTGTCGTTTCTTATGAACAAACAGATGAGAAAGAGTAAATGAAGCAAGTCAAATGTCACAGCAGGCATTCACTGCTGTGTAAACGCAGCCACTTTCATAACATAAAACCAGTCCAAGCAGCCTCGATATGGTGGCAATACAGTGTAAACTCCGGGCTGCTTCTTTGCCAAAATAACACATTGTGTTAACTCTGAATTCAGCATGTTCTCTCAAACGTGCCTGTGACCTTTTAATATGACAGACTTGTGAGGAAACTTTAATGTTGACATCTACATTCACACATCACATCAACAATGCATACAATGACATTTAAACATGAAAATATTTCCTCTTTCACAGTTTTATGACTTAATTTTGTACATATTGTAGCATTTCTGCCACTTTAAAGCACTATTGGGAATTAATTGATTTATCTTTTTTGTTTTGTCTTTCTTTCTCTTCTAATTTGACAGTAACCTGAGATACTCAGCACTGTTTGTTGCAGTTATTAAAATGGAGCATTTGTACAGAGTTATTGTACATTGACCACACTTCTCCCTGACAGCTGCGATTTGCCCATTTGTTTCGTTGCATTTGCATTTCGTAACCTTTCTGAAATAAACATGGGCCATCAACATTAACCAACTTCAGGTTGGGTGCCAATTTGTGTGAGAAAAAAGCAAAAAGCAAACCGTACAAATGGTTATCACTGTGTATACTCTCTAGTAAGTAAATTCACCTTTGTAAACACACTTCACTTATCCAGTAAACACCATTAGTCAGTGAAAAGCTATCTAGCACTAACAAAACCAGAGTTAATAGTGCAACTGTGCGTGTTGTTTTATTTAATTAATAATTATGAGACGAGGACAAAAAAATCTGGAAGCATGTTAAGCAAAATTTGGAAAATAGAACAAGAAACGGGTTCAACAATTGCAAAGAGCCGACGAGTTTTTCAAATTTCTTTTTTCAATGCAGCAGATGTGGACGCATGAAAGAACGCAACTGTTATGGTAAACGGTATGACGTAACATTTAGAGAAGTGAAACTTGTGTCTGCATGACAACTACAAACGAGAAATATTGCACAATTTATTGGAAAAGTTCCCAGCCATTAACGTGCAGAATGAATGGCAGAGTTAAAGTTTATCGACGCAGACAACAGACATTACAGAGAAATTGCACGCCGTATAGTTTGTCTGTGCTCTACTTAGATAAAAGTGGCCTTTGTGTACGCTCAGAGCATATGCCTGTGGTTACCATGGGGACAATGACAAACACATTTGTGGATTTCCTGTAAATTCTCCTGGTGACACCCATGAGGGACTCTGATATAACAACCGGTAGTCAGTTTGCCTGTGGCCAGCCAAACAGGAGGAATTGAAAAAAACACTTAATGCACATGGTCGACAATTTTGAACTGCTCTGAGCAAACAATTAGCACGCTTTCCTTAAAAAGAAGCATGAAAAGTTTGATCGAAAACTGCACTTCTCAGATGTTTCCAACTTTCACAAGATCATCGCGCTACCAAACTTCTGAATCTTTACAAGCGGCCGAGGCTTTGAGTCCAAATGATGCCACTGTTACACAATGCATTTACTTTACGTTTGTATGATAAGAAATAAAGTTGACAAAATTCCAGTTTGTGGTGTTGGAAAATATTTGGTGACATCACATGAGATACTTAATATTTTAATGTCACAAATGTTTTTTTTTATTGAAATTTTGAAAAGAGGTACGATTAGGTGTTAACTGAACAAAGTAAAGGGATTAAAAGGGTCTTCAGAAAGTTTCTACACATAATTAAAAAAAATCTAAGAAAATAAAAACATTGAGTAAAAAATCTGAAAAGTTAAAAGCAAGCAATCCAACCATCTATTTTTTTTTCCTGGGAGAGTGACCTTCATCCTCAACATCAAAGACAAGTTATTTTTTTGTTTTTTCTCGTGTAAATTCTAATGCTTCATCAGTCAGAACTGGTCGATCTCAGCAGTGTTAACCGAGACGTTCAGAAGTCCTTCATCAAGAATGTCTTGATTTCTACTTGTTTAAGTGAAACTAAAATCAAGAAGAAAGATGGAAGGTCTCCATCTCACAGAAAGGCACATTCCAGGCATTTATACCAATGCATTTTAAATGCTGCATCATCCAGCTGCCAACGAGAGCTTTTTAAGTCATTTTCAGAGCTTGACATCAGGCGGTAAATAAAACCACGCCGTCGATTCAGTGTGAAAAACAGAACCGAACACAAAATACTTGATGAAAGGGTTATTGCAGTGGGTTGCGCTATTTCCAGTTCGCAATAGATTGTCCAGTTCTGTTATTCTACCAGTGTGATATACTATGCCTATCTAGATAGATAGATAGACAGACAGACAGACAGACAGACAGACAGACAGACAGACAGACAGACAGACAGACAGACAGACAGACAGACAGATATGCACACAGACAGACAGAGAGCATGATGTGTGCATGTGTACCGACCTTTCAGTACACAAAACATGTAACTTAAGACCCTAACTAATCCGGTTTCAGGACTTTCTGTCCAATGTCTGAAACCCATATGTTTTGCATTTGCTCCTGCTGGGGCAATAATTAGAACAAGCGTTCCTCAAAAATTTGAGGGCAAACCTCCCTGACCGTGCAGCGCCTCGCCTGCGCAGACGTCTTTGTCCACACAACAGACCAGGCTTCACACTGCTCATTCCTTCCCTGACACTGGCCACTGCGACACAAAGGGATGGCAAGGCGCTGTGCCAAATTGACTCATCCCTAATTTTTATGCTAATCCTCCCTTTTAAATCAGACAGTGCCCAAATTCGATATAAAAGATATTAAATAAATAAATACATAGAGATAATCTGTTCATAAAGACGTCTTATCCTTTGACAAGTAGAGATGTCTGCTCCCAGCTTTACGCATTTGAAACAAGCTGACTACAACTCATCAGCATCTTATTAAAATGAATGTTACATTATTGCTGATGGTCAAGCTCGATTAAAAATAAACATTAGGCTGTATATAGACATGCATGCACATTTCGTACACACCGTGGTATGGTTGCATGAATGGGAGACAATGACATATTACTACCTATTAACACAGGAGGGCCATCTATTTAATCTGTTATTAAATGGAGGTTCCGTTTTCATTTCACAGCAGACTTGTTAGACTGAGATGTTACATAATTAATAATAAATTCATGGAAATAATCTAAGCTGTTTTTGGAGACATGAGAAACTTAACTCTGAAATTTGAATTTTGCAATTAATCATTATATTTGCATGTTCCACAAATATAATCTCACCCTCTCTACATTGTTGTTTTTAATCCGTTGTGAGACCCACACAAAGATTTACCCAGGAAAATAGAACACTGACAACAAATCTGAAATAAATAGATTTTGCAAATACACCCATTTTAATGAGTACACCTATAAATCATCAACCTGGAAGATTTTTTTTTCTCCCTTTCTTCTGTTGTAATATAACTATAATGTAGGCACAAACCTAGGTCATGATAACTTATTAAAATGCAAAAGTTCAACTGGAAGCCTTTAGTGCAAGAAACCTAAAGACTGGTGATGTTGGCCATACTGAGTGGGTACCAGAGCAACAGGAACAATCTAAGAACTTTTAAATTTAAAAGAATAACAAAAAATAACATCTGGCGCTGCACATAGGTCCAAAACACAAACCACAACCCCACAGAGAGCAGTATTTGCAGCCTGATGATAGGTTCACTCACTCCACTATTTCATAACTGTTTCCACTGTTTTCTCAGGGGGTTTGCTATACTTGCTATACACACACACACACACACACACACACACACACACACACACACACACATATGTGCAGTTATGAAAAAAATGCAAACGAAGAATGCTCTCAAAAATGGAAGTGTTAATAGTTAGGGGGCTCTGCCAGCACTTCCAGGACTTCTTTTGATTCCTTATGCTGAAGATGGTTCTTAATGACCTTGGCGGTATGTTTGGGGTCATTCTCCTGCTGCAGAATAAATTCGGGGCCAATCATACGCCTTCCTCATGGTATTGCATGATGGATAAGTATCTGCTTGCATTTCTCAGCATCAAGAACTCCATTAATCCTGAATCTCCAACTCCATTTGGAGAATTGTAGCCTCAAACTGGCAAGGAACCTGCACCGTGCTTCACTGTTGCCTGCAGACACTGGTAATTGTACCACTCTCCAGCCCGTCGGCAAACAAACTCCCTTCTGCTAGAGCCAAATATTTCCAATTTTGACTCATCAGTCCAGAGCACCTGCTGTCGTTTTTCTGCACCCCAGTTCTTATGTTTTCATGCGTAGTTGCTTGGCCTTGTTTCCATGAGGGAGGTATGGCTGTTTGGCCATGAAGAGCACTTCTGGCTAGGCCTGTCCGGACAGTAGATGCGTGTACCTGTGACTCACTGGTTTCTGCCAGGTCTGAGCTCATGGCACTGCCCGACATCTTCCAATATCCAAGGAAAATAAGTTCGATGTGTTTTTCAAGCTTCCTCATCATACGCCTGACTACAGTCTGACTAAATCCCTGACTTATTGCAAATTTACTTATAGCATAAGAACCGATGCTGGTTTGAAGGCACAGGGTGGTAACATCTAAGATTGATGTGATCTAGGTTTTTCACAATAGCCTCTGTCTCTGTAATGATTAATTCAGGTAGCAGACAGAAGAGTATTTGCATGTTAGGCAAACACTTGTTCAGCAGGGCACAGTTCCTCTTTTTGTTTGTCAGTATTCTAGATTACTTTCTAATCATCAATGCCTTAACTGTAACTCTTGTTTATTTTATTAAACAACGCAGCAAAATCAAATTTAAGAGGTTGCACGTAAAACAACTGCCCTAAAAGTGTAGATTCATTTGTAAGGCTAAACCTTTCTGGTACAAACAAACTATCAGCTCTCCGGGGTCTTGAAAGTGTAAATAGTCTTTGTTCCTGAACACCCACACTATTTACCCACACAATTTAAAATGTGTGTTCTTTTTCAGTAAGGTACCCTACAAGCATAAAATATCTTAAATTGTCAATTTTACAATGACACTTTAATGTTTGTATTTCTGTCACTGTAGTAAGACGTTACACAATATCAACAAATGAAGATGGATTATTAAGTGCAGAAAACCGTTTTTCTTGCTCAGATTGGAGGTTCGTAAGTCTCGTGGGGACTTCATAGAGTTTCCTGATGGACTTGTTAAAGTAACCTCTGTCAGTTATCTCTTTTTCTGCAGCGTTCATAACATTCCTCATCAAAATGGAGGTCCATCCAGTGTGGCAGTTTCATGCCTAGAGTTGTGGAACATGACTGAAAATGAGTTGAATTTACCAGCTGCAAAAAGCAGTAATGTCTGATATCAGAGTCGCGAGGCAACACTGTCTGTGGACTGGTGCTACTTGCTCCTTATTTTTTCCCGTAGTCTTACCTGCAGGGTCACAGTTGGCAGGATCAACCGTCTGCTTGTATGGGTTGAATTTTGGCTTGGGTGCAACCGCAGGGGCGAATTTCTTGGGTGTCTGTTGCTGGGAGACGGAGATGCTTGCACTGCCCAAAGATGGAGTCGTCTCCATTCTGGCTGCGACCTGTCCTGTCTGGTTGTTACCGTTCCCTGGGTTCCACATGGTTCTGTGGAGAAAAAAAACAAAACAAAACAGTTATAGACTTATTAAGTGTAGTTACAATTTCCATTTTTAGCGTGATTTGAATTTAAATAAATAATATGTCAAAGGGGGAAAAAGCATTCCTTCAAATAACAGCCCATTCGCACTTTATTTCAGTTGAATTTTATGAAACAGAAAGGGTAATTTAATGAGAAATGTGGTGAAAAATAAGTTTGTGCTTAATAAAAACAAATGAGAACTTCCTCATTCAATCCAAGATAAAAAAAAAAAAGATCAGTTCAATGAACACTGCTATAAAGGTGGCAAACCTTGTATGAGCAAAATTGAACAAAATATAAACAAACAGAGCTTTGAAAGTCAAGAATTTCTAATAAGAGAGCAAATCTCTTTTTAAGATACAGCAACAGAGATCACTCATTTGTTTTACACTGATTTAAACAGTTAAAGATACAAATACTGTATATATGCTGGCTTCAGCTAAATGACCTTGAGGCCAATACATCCAAAATGTAAAGTGGCACTCGAGACCAAGCTGTGACCATAGTAGAAATGATAAGAATTAAATAGTGAATCGTTTCTCCATTTTAAATGACTACGCGTGAGAATCTGAGTACTTTTTTCTGGCCTTGATACAGTTACAGTGAAAAGTAAGGACTAAAACAGACTAAAACAACTTGCTTTAGCTGACGACACAACCATCTGCTATTTCACCATCGCATTCTGAAATCACTTGAAATATTTGAACTATTTATACGCCACACTTTCCCCCCATCCATCTTTTTGTTTGTGTTTGTTGTGCTCGGTTCTGATGTTTTTGCTGTTTATTATCCTCAGTCTGACTGATACAGGGTTTACATTCTTTCTTTGGAGCACAGTAGAGAAGCCCACGCACAATCATCTTTTAATATCTGCTCAAATCCCTGCTCCTCCTGCCGTCTGAATGGTTCTTACGTTTGATATTTTTCTTCCCTCCTGCTCTTAATGCGACGATTCAGATGTGCAGCGATGTCTCACACCCACCTGTCCTTTCAATGCAAAAAGCTTTCATTTTGCAATGCTCAAACGGTAACAAAATACAAGACGAATTAAAAGGAAGTAAGGGGGGGCGGGGTGTCTTAGCATGTATAATACATGACATGCTGAACAGAACATTTCTCTTTTCCAGCATATGGCTACATTGTCTGATGATGGAAAATAATGTTTCCGTGCCAAAGAAAGTCACGAGGCATTCATCACCTCGGCAATCACGCTGACTGGTAGATGAGACAGCGTGTCATTTTTACCCTTAAAGACGAGGCTGAGGTTGAGAACAGTAATCACGATTCAGGATGTAGATTTCTCTCAAAGGGCTGCCAGTGATGTCAGCTGTCTGTCAGTTGCGTTCAAGGCATCAAATGGATTATGTATCTGAGAGATTCTTTCCAGCATCTTTTGACATGATGAGGCACATCCCAAAACAAAGAATATGAGGTTGTCTGATGTCACAACAGAAGGGACCACACACAACACCGATGACTTCCAGGAAGCTAAGGAGAATAAATCTACAGTCCAATGACACACCTGATCTTTCAAACCAGCTATGTACTACTACATGTTTGTCTATTATGCTATTATTTATCCATTTTAGAACAAATTTGACGAATACAAAATTCTTTTACTACACACAACAGAATGGAGTGAGACTTGAACACCTACTTAAGTGTTTAATCTTCTCCGACAGCAGAGCATATGAATTGTATTAACTGTTTGTGGACAGGAGAGGCCATCTGTCTACCACAGGAGGGTTAACATTATCGCATTCTAGATGAAACCCTCCATGTTTCACTACCGGATGGTGGTGGGAATACACAGCGCCCCTACACACCCGCATACACACATGATATACTGCGCATGTCATGTGTTTATGACCTAAAAAAAATAAATATATAATAGATTCCTGAAATATTTTAATATGCATTCAGGTAGGTTATGCTGTTTTCTATAGACATACAGTATATATACAAATACGCTGAGCAGGTGAGCTGCTCATAAGACATAGGTCAAAAAAAGCAACTGTACTGGAGTCTCATGAGGCAGGAGTTGATTCTGATTGCCATGGCAGTTACTAAGCGACTCACAAAGCTGTGGCAACACGGAAAACGGTTTGCTTAATGGGAGCGCAGCACAGTTCGGTTGTCTCCTCACAGCTGTTTCACTCCACATTTGAGGAACTGCTGCAGGTGTTTCTGCTGCATTAATCTTTCATACCCACCAAGGAAGCTATCAAACGAAACCACCCAAAGAGGACCACAGAGAGTAAAGAATTGACATAAAATGGCAGGGTTCAGAGATTTTTTTTATTTTTTTTTTTGAGGGAGAATCTATGACACGCTTTCGAGCAAGTCCTCTTTGTGGCTGAGAGACTGAAACACATGTTGAACACACACCCAGACGAACAGAGCATTTGCGATCTGGTGCTTTTTAAAACACTGTCAGAGCCTTTTTTGGAGGACTTCTTCACACACTCAGATCTACAGGTGTTACAGCAGCGAGTGGAACGCTAAGTGTCTAAAGTTGGCAAAGGAAAAGGGTTGAGCGCATGAGACAACAGCCTATCAAGTGACATTAGACGATAAGAGTTTAGATATCGTTCATGAATGTTTCCTTAGAAAACTGCTCAAAATAAGATTACTAATATTTGCTAATGTGCAATTTACACCATTTCATTATCGTTGACTGAAGACTGCAACGTAACTAGGACAGAAAGTGTCACCTGCAGACTGAAACAACAGCTGAACCAGTCTGTTGGCTCATAGCAGTGTGTAGAATATCAAAAATAAAGATTTAATAGGCTTCGTACTATCATCATTCAATTGTTATGGGAGAAAAAAGACAAGATTATAAAAGCTTTCTGTGTTCAATCCCAACAGTAAAGTTTGAATAATAAAACCTTTATATTACTTTAAACATGAAGACAGACATTTTTTTTTGGCTGACATATTTTTGATGACAAAAGGATCCTGGCCAACTGGGATCAGCACTCGCGGTTTGTGACGCAACGTGCGGAGACTCAGCCATGCGGACAAAACTGATTTAAAAATTCAAGAATCCTGCCGAGTCTTCCCAGGGTTGGACTCGCTGGGCTTCAGAAGGCTGGTTGAATGGCTGAGCAGGTTAATGTTACAGTACACAAACAAGAGCTTCGTGCTTCCACTGTTTGGAAACAGAGAGAATTCCGGTGGTCATTATGGATCTCCAAATGTTTTGGGCAGATGAGTGAAAGTTAAAAAGGTGGTAGATGTCTGACACCATATGCCACGTTAACAGATTCAGCAGAAGGCTGTTTTAAAGCACTTTACAGCATTTATACTGGGAGAAAAGTACCAGTGCCAACAGGACTGGGCGAGTCAAACATGATGTTCTGTAATGCTGCTGCTGCAAACACAATACTGGTAACCCTGTTACAATAGTTGCTGTAAATTACTTCTAAGCCATTTAAAGAAATCTGATCCAGTGCTAAATGCGAGACTGCAATTTGATATTTTACCCCACAGGTTATGGATTAAGCGTTACGTCCTGGCACAGTGAGAGGCCGTAATAAATCGCGGAGAGATAAAACCAACAGGAACTCATTTGTACACAGCAGAACCATGCACAATTCCTGCGTGCTATTCCTCTATGAAGCATTAAACACGAATCAGGTCTGGGACCACGATCCAACGCACAAAATGGCGGACTGAAAGTATGCATTTAAACCTTCAAAAAATAAACTAAAAGAAACAGAACAAAGTAACATTACAGAGCAGGTACTTTTGCACTTCTAAAAAAAGAGAAAGCAAGACAAGGGAGTGCCCTGGATAATTAGAATAGTCACTTTGAAGTGTGCGGTGCTGATACACTGAGTGAAACATCTTCACCTGTAGCCCCAACAACAGTCTGCTGTCTTTCCACGGCCCTGACACGGAGTCACCTGTCAGCTTTCGCACCAGCGCTGACCAGGCAAGACAAACTGCTCCTGACAACAAGCCGTCAGACAGCTAGCAGGCATAATCACCTGTTTGTTGTGTCAAGGCCAGCCTGCTCAGAGGTCAGCAAAGAACAAGGTCTCAATCACACCTCGTGGTGGTCTCAGTTTGACAGAAGCGAGTGTATCCCCAGAGGAGTGAGAACAAACTTGTTAGCCAAGTTGAGAGCCAAGAAAAAAAAAAAGAAAGAAAAGCTCAACGGTTCTTTAGCGCTTCTGGGGTACAGCAGTGTCTCTGGATGAAATCTATAAAAGATCTCTGCATAATTGGACACAATCACTCACTTTCAACTGTCATAGGGTCAAACAATTAAATTGCCAAATTGTTCTTTCCTCCCTAATAGGAATATCAATATACTTTGCAGCTATAATCTGCATGGCTCGCTGAGTCCATAAAGACAAGAAGAGCAACATTTGTTAAATGACACAGAATTACAGGCCAGTTTACACCAGAAGCTATCAGACAGCCTCTATAAAGGCTCTCATAAGTAGGCTAATTACACATTAGGATAATATGAGGGTTAATCAAATGATAAACACTGCAAATACTGATTTGTTTTCCCCATTAGCTATTGTGAGGACCCCAACCAGCAGATAACCATTACAAATGAGATTTAGAGGTGTGACTACTACAAAGAGTAAAAGCCCCCCCACCCATCACCCAGCACCACCTCCCAGAGCAATAAAATACATGAAAGGGGGGGGGACTAAAAAGGTAGCTGTCGTTTGACTGTTTAGATGTATTCAGATACAATGTGAAATGTGTTCACAATACAGCTTTAAGGTGTGAGAAAGCTTCGATACTGTACAGCCTGGACTCTACTTTAGACTCAGCTTAGTCAGACTCTACCTGACTAAGCTGCAGTCCAAGTTTCAGATGTGCAGGGCACCGTTTTTCTCTCTTCTCTCTTTGAGAATTGAAAAGCATTATGAAAAGTTGATGTTATCAGGAAAAAAAAAAAAAAGAATCTTTAGGCTGAAGTCTGAGTAAGCACATGTTCAGCGTGGACCCCACCTACTGCAACATACCACACTTCCAAGCACCCTTACAGATGTGTAGCTAAAAACCACAAGCAAATAAAAAGGACAAATTAAATGTGTGTGTTGGCTCTACAGATTTATATTTTTATTTCTTTTTTGTTTTTTGTTTTGTATGACTTCAGGGCTACTATTTCATTTTTAAAGATACGACTGAAGTACTGAAAATTGATTTGTCCATCAAGATAATTTGACCTGTTTTATAAATTCGTTTCAAATTAAATTAACAAACGAATCACTATTTTCCTTTTGTGACCCTTATGCAATGCAGGAGAAAATTGTTTTAGTTCTTCTGAATCAGACTACTAAGGACCACATACACATCATCTGCATATAAGACAACCGAAAATAAGGCACTCAAAGCTAAATTAGCTTACTTTTAAAAAAGGATTTATCCGAAAGGCCTCTGACAGAATACCATTTACCAACTTCTCTGAACAGCTGTTTCGGCTCACTTAAGTTGTTGGCCTTTGCTCCCTAATGACAGCCACAGAACTTTTCTGTAAATATATAGGAATTTGACTTAAATGCCGACTGACAGCTTGTATTGACTTGGGACGTATCAAATAGAATCGGATGGCTTGCATTACTGTAGTATGTGCTCCTTGATACTGGGAGTGGTAAGATGCGACATCTCGGGAGTGTATCTTATCCAAATCTCGAGAGATTACTGACTGACAGCTGAAACGTATCACAGCACGAACCTAACTATCTCCCACATACTGCTGTGGTTGATAGAAGTGTTGGGGGGGGGGAAAGATATTTGCATCAACAAAATAAAACCAACTGCGGAGCTCATATTTCCAGAAAATCAGATGCACACGGCAGGATATGACTTATGTTTGATTGCTTTGAATGGATTCTGATGTGCTATTGTAAAATATGGTAGCATGAATGGCACCATTGCTATTGATTTCAAAATATCTGACTGGCAACTGCGTGATGCCTTACAATTAAATCAAACTTTGAATTAAAAGCCGAAGGAGCATAATTCAGTGATTGCCTGTAGTTACGTATGTCCCTCCTGGTTAGGTACCTAATAAGAGCATTTGGCGTTGCAGCATATTTGGGCAAAGTCAACAGAGGAAAGCTTCTGGGAGGGAACGGCAGTGAGGCCAGGAAGATACAAACAGCCTTAAACAGAGAAAACATCACATCAAGCTTTCACTAATTGGCCTCATCTGACTGGAATTAACCTAGAGCAACATCGCAGTGGGGAAAATGATCAACAAATAAGAGGAAACCGTTTTACAATAATAACCTGCAGAGAGTGTGGGAGACAAAGACGTCAGTATGCTAGCACTGCTGTGGTGGCTCCACTTATTCTGACATTTACACCGTATAATAATTAAGCACAAAACAACTAAGAATGCTGTAAAAACAGACAAAGGCCTCTTTGTTTTGGAGCTACAAAGTTAGTCTACCAAGGCAGCAGTTTCGGATATTGGTTAGAGGAATAAATACAGAAGAATAATGCTGATTTTTGCCACATTTAATTTATTATTGTAATAAATATTGTAATAATTATTGTAATAAATATGTCTTAGCTAAACCAACAGTAAGTACTATACTTCAAGGACAGGTTGCAACAAAGATCTGTCTTGTAATAGTTTCTTGAACATGAGACACAAAAAGGAAAAAAAATTGTAAAAAGTATGAAGAGGGTATAGATTTTACTCTGATAGGACAGTTAAGCGTGTGTAAGAGTGCCCATAATGACTACAATATACATATATATATATCACTACAGTCACCTAATTGCGTAAACTTTTTCATGATCTATACTGAAACTTGCATATTTACTCATGTGTAACTTTTTTTCCTGCCAGTACCAGGAATACAGAGTGGGAGTAACCAGTTGGACCACAGCATTAAATGCTTGCACATTCTAAGCATTAGTGCTGTTCACTTGTCACATTCAGACAAATAGAGTCCACATTCAAGCAGCTCATGGATGCTCATTATGCTTCAATAAAAGCTGAGATGGAGAAAGGACGCCGTCATCTGCATTCCACGCGGGGTATCTAAGGATAGCTTTATAGTTTGTTTCCTGCAAAACATGATGGAGTTAAGTGAAAAGAACATCCTACGGTAGTGGTAAACAGCATGTTTGCTGAACGCCTGCTGACCAGATGTAGCATTCCTAACTGAATAACACGAAATTACGCAGACACAAACAAAAACCAAAAAAAAACAAGTCACTGAAGATATAATCCACATACTGGAAGAAAGGGGGATTAAAAGATTTCTGGATTTCCCATCACCGTACGCTGTAGTTATACCTTTCCAGTCTTTCTCAGTGAAAAATGAGGAAGTTGACACTTACATCAGGACTTGCAAAAACTCCCTTTATTCTTTGGATCCTTAAAAAATGCTTCATTTCGTTTTCCTTCAGCAGTCTGATAAATGAGCGGGAGGTTTTCATTAACATTCTGAGACAGTAAATGGAAATATTTCTTAATTTGAGTCTGGGATTTTCATACCTCTTTATATCACAGGTATTGAGCTGTTATTTTAATGTTCCAGCTTATCCTCTGCAGCTACAACAGTGCTGCACATCTATCCTCTTATTCAAACTTCTGTTGGGTTTGGCTTGGGCACATAATCCTTCCTCTGGCTCGCTCACTGGCAAAGCCACATAGAATCAACTTATCAATATCACTTTGTTTACTGAATACAGATGACTTTGCTCAAGAATCCCCTGAACACAGCAGATGATGTAAATACATGAATGAGCATAAGCTGGGGAGAATTCAACATGGCCTTTTTAAATACTTGAGCTTCCACTTAAGCAATTGCAGCAGAACGAGATTTTTGGTTGCAATTGCGTCTGAATTGTTGAACTTAGCCCAGTAAAAGAGGCTGAAAGAAAGCCAGGGTACTACACCCCTTTGTCTGGAATTGCAGGTATTCTTTCGGCGCTACATTCTTTTTCCGCTAGTTGAAAAAGGTGTGGCAGAAACAGAGAAGCTTACTTCACTATCTCTGTGCTTTACAATGTTAGACTCCTTGGCCTCGAAGCTCAGAATGAGCTTTCGGGCCACAGCTTTAACGAGTAGCACGTAGCCTCAACACTCAGCTCATATCCAATCACTGTTTTCTTTTCAGCATAGTTCTTTTAGACAAAGAAGTTGTAGTAAACTAAACTATACCCACAGAAAATATCAGAAAACCTATAATATAAATTAATTCATCAGGCATATCATATAATTAATTCATTAGGCATATCAAAATAAATGTAATCTGATGTTTTATTTTGAATATCGAGCCAGCCAATAAATGTTCACATGCAAAACTGCTGCTTTCAGTATCACTGCTTCAACAGCTAATGTTATCTAGCTAAAGAAAGTGTTTCTTGTTGTTTAAGATAACATTATTTTGCCCACCAACACAAACCAATGAATATATTTAACAGTTAAAAGGAAAAAATTTATACCGTTTTCTGCAAAATTCTTGGGGAGATTCTGATGAAAGTAATTTACAAGGAGATTTACCTCCATGGCAGATGAGGATTTTAGCTTGGGGATTTCTTCCAGATCGCTGTAAAAAACAAAAAAACAAAAAAAAAAAAAACATCTTCCCACACAGCTGTGGTTCTGATATTATTTCCACTGTCTCTAAAGCATGATATAACAGCACTGATGACCTCATTTGGTTAATCAAAAAATTGGACACATTTGGACTTCAATAACTGCTCCATTGAGCTTTATTTTTTTAAAAAACAAAATACTAAATCACATGGTTGTCTAGCTCCAGAGGAAAAACAAGGAGCTGAAAATCCTTTTTGACCAAAAGTGAAGCACCAGTGAGTCTGGGTTAAACGGTCTAGGCCCAAATTCTTGGGTGAAGGACTCATTTAATCTTTCCCTTCTCCACTGCTCACTCTGCAGTGCCGTGACCCTCGATGACACCTAAAGACGATTAATTCAAAACCCAAGTGAAACTTGTTGTTTTTGGAAGGCTTTATCCTTAATTGACTGGTGGCTGCTGCCGTTTTTGTTTTGCTGCAGCTTAAAACCCAATCTAAACTTCTCACTGGCCCTTCTTAATAAATATCCAGCTGGGGTATCTATGTCAGCCCAGTGGGGTCATTTTAATCTTCCCATCTTAATCACCTCCTATTTACTTGTTTTCTTCACTTTTCTTGTAGAAAGTCATCAGACATCGCCGTAAATAGCATTTGTGTACCAGCTTCTCATGAAAATCTAGAATTAAAAAAAAGGAGCTCGTCCTCTGTGTGCAAGCCTGTACTTATTTGCGCATATCAAATAAGTTTGAAGCGTTATGAATGAAGGCTACAATTGCCTCTACCAAATCCAGCAGCTCAATACACCATTATTTTCCATTGGATTGTAAAGGCACGTGGCCCCTCCCAGGCAACAAAGTAGCATCGACTCAATAAAATGGATTACTGCTCTCTGTTTGCATTGTAAATATGTAGCAGGCTAATGGAAGGGTCCAGGTGCCGGAGAGTAAAAAAAAAATAGCTAATTTACTTGTGGAGACAAAAATCTGTCCTTCACTGAGGGGAAAAAAGTAAGTACTACACATGCTAAATGAAGCAGCGTTGCCACAGCAGTAACTTCCAGGGACCTTTAGACAACTCTATACTTTTCAAACAGGAGAGCTGTCGTCAACCAAATTAAACTCTGACTGCTTTGTTTCAGTCCAATAATTAATGTATGCATGCACGAATTAATTATGGATGTTTAGAACACACTTCCCCGGGCATACAGAAATTCCACTTAAGGGGTTGCATGAGATAAAGCAGCAACAGGAATGGAACTGACCACCGTCCATAGACAGGGACAGTTTTGGGTTTTTTTAATTGAGAATGTTGAGGTCACAGACAATCCAAATAGTAGCTTTTTATATCTACTTAATAATTGCATAACCATGGAATTACACTTATACACAATTAAGGCCTACAAGAAATATGTTTCCAATATATGGCAGCTTCAAGCAATACACAAAATACACCTCATGCATCTGCTAACGCCTGGATCTTTTTAATGAAAAAAATATCAAATAATACACAGTATTTTACAACAGTTCGATGCAATAAAGTGGTAATAGTTATAGTGTGTGTGTATATATAT
>BJFM01000680.1:152403-174151 GCA_016586285.1 Arothron firmamentum | reverse complement strand
ACCCCCCTGCCGCCCACTCTTTCCGTCTTCACCCCATTCTCTAAATCTCTCCTCTCCTATTTTTCATTTCTTGTCATGTCCCCACGCATGATTGGGCATTTTCATCCAAGATGCATTAGCCACAAAAAGAAATGTAATAGCATAGCATTAGTGTATATACATATATAATAGATGTTTAAGCCGGCGCTCCTGCAGGGTGGTATTATTCTAAAACTATATTATAGAAATTACTAACTTTACGTAAGTCAAAATATGGCAGAAAATGTGATGGGCACCAGGTTCCATCTCATTCCAAATATAGTAGATTTAGTGTGGAGTAGAATAAGGCTGCAATGGCAAGTTGGTTTAAAAGACAGAAAGTGATATAAACACACCAAAGTTTCAGAGAAAGTAATAAAAGCTGGAAAAGAAAAACACAAGTAAGAACCAGAAATAAAAGGGTAAAAGAGAGAAAACTTTCTTCAAGAAAGGGTTATAGGAGTCAAAACCATCATTGTTCCCATATACTCTTTATAATACGTGGCATCAGAGCTGAGGATTTCCCTCGGGGCTCTGCGCCCCACCAACGACTTCTGAAGACGGAGAACAAATAAAAGGGACTCTTGATGCGGACTTCTGCAGAGGCGGCCCACTCCTGTGTTTGGGCACACAGGTCATCTCCAGCAGGTTATGCTGCAGCAAACATGAATCATGTCACCTCAGCGAACAGCTTCAAGCACGATGCTGAGTCCAGCACATCTAAGTCCACTATAATCAGATGAACCAGAGTTTTGGGACCAAGTGTCGCTACTGTCAACCAGTCCTGGTCCTAATGCGGCATTAATGCTGCATATTAAACATCGCGCCTTTGCTGTCAACGAAAATGTGCACAGGTTTAACTACAGGCTTTCTTTTGTGGTTGTGTGTACCTTCAGGTTTCTATTTCACTGCATCCAAGCAGGAAATGAGAGGTTTTGCAGTCCAGAGGAGGAAAACATTGTCAAAAAAAAAAGGTACGCATCGATTGCAGCCAAATTATTCTGGGTGCGTGAACCAATCCTGAAGTTTGCTCACAACAAAGGCAACAAAGATAAGACCTTCTGTTTGTTAGCATAGTTTTACTGGTGCCATTATGGTCCAAATGTTTATGCACTATTGATTATGTGTCACTGTACAAGGCAGCAATGACCTTGCATGCATGCATAAAACATTTATTTGATGGCCAATTTAGTTCAACGTCATCAATTTCCTTGCTCCTTCTCCTTTTTTTTCCAAACCATTATCTGCATTCCAAATCGTTTTATGCCCCTCTTTTAGTTGGCAGTCCCCTTAATATCCTCACACAAACACAAATACACACACACTCGCAAAACAATTTACATTTAATCCTTCTATATGGCTGAATCTCTCAGATAATGACAAAAGACTTGACTACGGTCGAATACTGGCACCCAAAAACACTGAGAGCAACAAAACCGAGCAGTGTTGTTTTCCTTCTCGGACTAGAATGAGTTGCCCTGCGTGGTGTTTACTCTTTTCAGCCTGAATGTTAAACTGGTTAAATCCATAGAAGTCTACAAGTAAATCCATTTGAGTCGAGCTGAGATGTAGGAAAAGTCTTTCTCCCTCCAGTATGTTTGTGATGAGCCTTGTAGCAGTCGCAACAACCTAAAATAGCATCTAGGCTAATAAAGGTGAGAGGAATATGCACAGAAACCAAATGTGGCAGCATTCCCTGGAAAGGGAATCTAAAGAAAAGAGATGAAAGGAGCACCAAAAGGATCTGAGGACATCAAGGGACCAACTCGCCTATTATCAGCTGACCACCTGATTATCACATCAATTAAGACTGTGAAGGAGAATGGGGTGTAGAACGCGCCGTTCCAGCAAAATAATTACAAAACACGGAGTGTTTTCCAGAGCACTTTGTACCAGCATTTATTTGAATTTCATCAGAATCTCTTAAAGCAGTAATCCTCATTACCCCCCTCCTCAACCACCCACATGTTCACGGACACACACACACACACACACACACACACACACACACACACACACACACACACACACAGCCTGCGGATTAATTCTAAAGAGGTACTTGCTCACTGATGTTCAGGCTCCTCTGATACAGTTAGCAGAGGAAGCACCGGACTATTCCCTCTCAACCAGAAAGCAGAGATTTGCGCTTGTTGGCATTAACTCGACTCAGCCAATCAAAGGAGACGCTGGGGAATAAGTGTAATTTTTTTTTCTGCTTGTTTTCTTTCCTTTTATGTGCATAAAGGAGAGGAAATGTGGGGACCTGTGCTTCCTGTGAAGCCGGTCACACTTTCTTTTTTGTTTTTTTGTTTTTGTTTCCTCCCAGAGAACACACTCTCGGAATAACTTGGTCGCGATTCGGTGTCACCGTGTCTCACAGCATGAAATTATTGAGGAATGCAATTATCACTTCGCCCAACAGTCTTTTCTCTGAAATGAAATGTGAGCAAATAACTGGGAAGAGAAGAGGGGAGTGCAGAGAATGGATGTCTGCTCACAAACCTGAGATTCATGATGAATCAAAGACTCGCCAGATTAACCCGGGTTTCACTTCACTTCAAGCTTGTCAAATAGCCCTGTGTTTGTAACTGTTTTATTATTATTTTTGGTTTAAAAGCAATCATTACTAGACTTTAAATGATCTATTTAAACACCCTTTGCAGACAATCACTGTGTGCTCCACTTCCTGTGGCAGACCTTATCCAAAATTCATTCCCTGAATACTAATTGATGGGGGGATATATTCCAACCTTTTTAATAGAAAAGGGATCAGATTGGTTTTAGCCTTTACTGGAGGTTATTCAATTATTATAATATAGTGCAAATGTTAAAAAAAAGGCAGATTTGTCATCGTGGTATAAGAACAATAAAGGTCTCAGGCGAAATCAGCAGGAACCTCTCATGTTGTCAAGTTGGACAGGTATCAGAAAAGAGCGCAACAATCACTTTTTTAGTATTAAAAACCTTCCTCTGGAAGGAAAAAGAACAGTAGAATGTGTGAACTCATCTCCTTGCGTACACAAACTGGTGACAAGAACTGCTTGCTGATGTTTTTTGATTTGCACAAGGCTCCAAGGTCAAGGTTTCCGTAATGACACATTAATAATACAGGGCCCGACAATTAGTGCCACATGAGGAAACAGCCTTGTTTGGCCGACACCTTGAGCAAATTTACATTATGCAACGACCATTTGCTTGCATTCAAAGTATATCAGGTGAATTTTTTTTAATTTTTTCTCAGCATGGTTGTCAGATTGTTTACCTCTGCACTACCATCGTGTAAATTAAGAACACAGGCGCAAGACAAGCCCATATCTTACACGGACACGCAGCTGAGGCTATCTTTGGTCGCACACTGCACTGAATGTGCTTGGCAAGCAGGCTGATGAAAGGTAACAGCAGGAAAGGAACTCATTATAGATTATGATTCAAATGGAGAAGCAAGTCTGGAGTTTTATTTTAAAAACACCTCCATCAGATTCCCTCCTGAAACTGTATTTATCTACGAGAATGACCCCATAGCAGGTGAATTTAATTTGAAAATCATTTAGGAAAAAAAATAAGGCTTCATAGTCCAACTAGTTGGATCAAGTAAGTTTGTTTTTCCCCAGACAAGTTATGTTTTCATTTTGCTTGTTCATTTTTTTAGTGTATCTGGAAAAACACAGAGTGGATTTAAATTGATTTGATACAACAATGGTAACACATCAAATAAGAACGCAATAATCATTTCCGCTGATGCAAATAAGAGTGCAGGAAGTAACGTACTGTATTGGGGGCATGTAGGTGCATGTCAACGTCAGACAGAGTCCCTATCCAGGCTTTTATCACAAACACTGGGTCTGCAAAAGCTGGTGTGACCCGTAAGATGAGGGTTAACAGCCAAACAGGGGTCACATGACCGGCAATTTGATGATAGATACGCCATTACTCACACAAAGCATGTAAAGTCATCATTCCTCAAACTAAAATGGATCCAATTTCTACATTTTGATGAATACAAATTCACTAGGTGGTGCCTTAAAATGGCTAAGACTACAGGGAAATCTGTTCAATATGATCTCCAATTCGCCCTTCCCGACAACTCTGGGGGTGTCGCCAATTCAAGGCTGCTCGATACAATTAACTGCCCAGATGATCTTGCAGTCTGAGCGGAGGTAGGATCCATTTTTAACATCCCAGGTCAGAGGATGTCAGGGCTGCCTCCTTTATCAAACATGTTTGCTATCTTTAACTTCAAATCTTGATGTCTGGTGGAAGATTGTGACTGGAAAAACCACAACCCAAACAGCCATGGAGATCTGATGCGGGGCTGACTTTCTAGCACGCAAACACGTGTGCAATTTCTTCTCACTCACACACAATTCAGTTTTCTTAGCTGCAAACCCAATTTGGCGACGTTCATACATCATTGTGAGCTCATTATGAGTTTGATCATAATGATGATTGTGACGCTGAGCCTTCAGCTACTGCTCTCTTAAACAGCCGAGCCAGTCTTGATGGACCTGCCCGGTGCTCCGGGCCATGAAACTTCTCTGCGCTCACTTCCAGACATCTCCAGCGCATTCTAATTCTCTCTGGCTTTGAGCTCCCTTGAAGAATGGACTTGGTGGACTTCAACTACCTGAAGTTTAATAACGTTTCAAAACTACTAAATTAGCCCATTTCTTTTGTCCATGTGCTACTCACTGCTGCTGTTTTCTCAAAAGCCTCTGTGTCACCTTCGACAGTGCTTTTAAATTTGCTGGACAGATTAGGTTAGTCGTGAAAGGTGCTTTTCATCAGCTTTCGCTGATGGCTGATGTGAAGTCATATCATTCTTCTAAAGGCCTGAAGAAAGGTAAACATGCTTTGTACAGGCTTGACTGATGTGATTCTCTCTATGTGGGATTAGACCAGCTCTCTCGGCGGAACCTGTAGCTTGTGCGAGGCGCTGCTGCTCGCCTACACTCACCATCCTACACTGGCTTCCAGTCAATTTCAGGATTGATTTTAAAATTGCACTGTTTGTTTTCAACATTAAATGGCCTTGTTGGTGTGCAAGAGTCTCAATGTACCAACTCTACCTAGCCTTCTAGTTCCTGTGTCCAGATGGATCCCTTTACTGCTTCCCTACAAACTGAATCTGATGTTTTTTTGAGCTAGATTAAGATTTAACGTTGCCTGGTGGGTTTCAAAAGCTGCCACATCAAGCTTGCGCCTTCTGGGCTGTGGTAGCTGCAGAATCCAGAATTCTAGCAGAGGTTGCTCTTCCAGTCCCAAATTACACTGTACCATCAATTCCGCTGGTATTTCTTCTTCTGGTTCATTTTTTTATTTATAAAAGCCAGACGAAGAGGATGATGATGAAGAACACTCAGCTCAGTCTGAACACTGAAATATTCAACTTAATTTCTAACTGTTGGGGTTTGGGTCTGTTCAGATTTCCTTTTCATTGAATGATGTGACTAGATTTCAGAACCATGTCAGACTTGAAAACTCCTGTATTTTCTTCTCGGCTAAGGTACAGGCCAGGGGGACTGTCTTTGGATTAATGAGGAGAGGAAGGTGAAAGCAGCACGTGGGGAGCTATGATGCTTTCACCCTGCTGTTGAACAGGCAAGACTCCAGCGTATCTGTAGAATGCAGCTAATATACATACCGCAGATGGATGTCATAACCTGCGTAGGAGGTAAAATATGCCGTTCACATGACCACACCACAGCTATTAACGGGTTGATTTCATCCACTGGTCGGTATTCCATTTGTCCATATTTTGTCCATTTACCTGCATCTCGAAATAAAGAATAACACCGCTATGTTAAAAAAGGTCACATCTTCATCACCAATCATCCTTGAACTTTGACCTTGAATATGCATAGCTGTGGAGCATTAAAGACCGGATTCCATGAAAGACAAATAATTTAAACAAGACAGATGGACGAGGTGTTTTCCTTCTGCTTAAAGTCAGAGCTGGATCACATGTGGCGTGTTGTCAGGATATATGAGCCTGCGGAGGTTCACCAAGATGAAATATCCACAGAGAGCCCCCTTCTACCGAACTGTGACTTCTTCCCCAACGGGATTAGAAAACTTTGCACTTTACAAAGCGGCTCACTGGCAGACGTAAGGACACAAAGCTGTTCGCTGATGGCGCCAGCTGGATGTAACACGTCAAACATAGATGCAGACAGTCGAAAGGGAGAGAGATCAGAGGTTGGAACCATGACAAGAATCATCCTGTCTGGTTTTCTGATAGCATGACACTGATCCGAAGGTCTTATTAGCCTCCTCTTTTTGTCCCACATTATATTTAATCAATTGAGTTCTGGCATCATCTCATAACATTTGTCCCTGTTCCGAAAGCGCAGTTTTCTTAATAATTAACAAGAATCAATGAGGTGAAATGCTGAAGGGGCTTACAGGCAAAGATTTATTCATTAAAAAAAAAAAGCCTATATAATAGCAGCCCATTTTTCACCATGAATAAAGGCTGCTGCGTTGTCGTTTCTATATCCTGCTAGAGATGCAATTCATCAGCGCCAATAAGAGTGGGTGATTTGTCTTCAGGGTTTTTTGTCTGATGCAGAAAGCTGATGAAATCTAGAGGGCGAACGATAGTGGATTGTTAAAGCCTGATACACAGAAATGATAATTTAGAGCATGTGACAACTGATTAATGGGGATTTCTATGCAGCCCCTTGTTGGAGTGCTGCTGGCGAGCTCTCCAGACGTAACTGTTTAAACCTGGATTTACTGAGCTCAACAAAAGCTTATATTGGTTAATTGCATATGCCCGCTTATTTATTGCGAAATTAATGTTTTTATTGTTGCCTCCCCCGAAATGAGAGGACAGGCGTCCAAAAATGTAACATTTTGAGAAAATTATCCTGGCTCAAGGATAATAGGTCTGTAAATAGGAATTCATAATGAAGGGAGAACACATAGAATAATAGGGGGAAATTGTGCGTTAACTTTAAATAGAAATGCTGGAAGTTAACTACTGTGAAAGTGGGACAGCCTTACGGTTTTTACATGCATCAGCAATTTTGAAACTGAAACAGCAAATGGCATGAAAACAGCAAAAGATCACCTGTAACTTTAACATCCATCCAGTGTCTACTTTAATGAACTTCATTCTTTATCCACATGCAATTACCCGAGTCATCACTCAATGTAAAACCCAACAACTCTAACGTGTATTTATTTATTTCATTTTCTGAATAACCATCTAAACTAAAGCTTTTCTGTCGACACACAAATCGATAAAAAAGGTTTCCAGCAACAACACTTACTTACTTCATTTCTTTCCTAACAGAGCAAAACACCGTTAGATACATGCATTTCAAATTTCCCAAGTAAAATTAGGTATCGATCAAGCTGCACACAGAGGAGAGTGTTGAAGTTCAGCTCTTACCGGTTCTCATTGATCAGGGACCAGCCTGAACGCTGCATCTGAATGCTGAGGCCTTTGGAGATGTTTGCCTGATGTAAGAACAGTATAAAGCAATACATCTTTTCCATTGTACTGGACATGATTTCAAGGCAGTCACCATGTGGGCCATTACACTCTGAATACACTAATGCTAAATCTGCTATTTCTTTATTTTTTTTATTTATTTACATTCCATCGACATAAGGACTCAAGCCCAAGGATGTAGAGACCCATCTTTTACTGTTAGGAAGAAATTCAGAATGGCAATTAACTGTTGAAAATGTGGCTATTTGATCTAATATTGGTAATTACAGTGTGGCCATAACCACTATCTTTTTAATGACGAGTGAGCAAATGTACTGTACTGTGACAGGGTACCATGACACCCACAGAGAATCATTCATCTTAAATGCGTCATCTTAAATTTGGCTGCAGGACAAAGTTCAGTTCAGTTCAAAAAAGAAAACTTCTAATTATCCCCATATATCAGAAGCAAACAGAGGAGCATCAGTGACCAACAGGAAATCTTGGATTGGCCACTGACATGACTAGAATGTGTAAGAGTATCAGCAATATCAATAACATTATCTTTTTTTGGAGTCGTGTCTGTATCGTTAAAAAAAAAAAAGAGAGTGTGTGTGTGATGTGTTGGACAGTCCTGAGGGAGAGATATGGATATTAAGTGGCTAAAGCCTCCACTTTTATTAGCAGCTGCTAACATCATGGGCACGCTGTTGCCTCTGGGCAAACAGACGATGTTTTTATTTTTTTATTTTTTGCAAGCTTTTTGCATAAAACAGTAAAATCAAGGCAATTAAAATGAAAAAGCATTGCAGATGCAAGATAAAGATGAAGTTCTTTTAATGTCAGCTATCAGGTGAAACCCCCCCAAATAGTTTGTCACAGTGTCATCCAAGCTGCCTTTTATCAAACAGGTGAAGTCTGCACGCAAAAGGGTTCTGTATTTCCTTAAAATGTTACATATCTACCTCTGGGCCGACATCTGATCTATGCCTCCTTTGAAGTGTCAAAACACATCTGTGAATGGAGAGACTGAAGGGCAGATTGATTCACCCGCTACACACTTGAATTGACCAGTTTTGTAGAAAAATGTCGACAGATGGTGTGTATCTCTCTCCGTCCCTCTCTCTCTCTCTACACTATAGATAGATAGATAGATAGATAGATAGATAGATAGATAGATAGATAGATAGATAGATAGATAGATATTTATATACAGTACATGTTTAATTTTCCTTCATGTAGAAAAAAACATACTCAGGATTAAAATTACCTGAGAATTAATCTGGCAGCAAACGTTTACTTATTTGTCAGGTGCAGGATTGCGCCAAATATTCAATGCAAGGCTGAGCTAATTCGCATAAATAAACGTGTGCGCGCGTCGTTGCACTGTGTCGGGGGAAACAGCCTGCTGGGGTCATGGAGGGTGCAGCATGAGGTGATGAACAGAATGCCTTTGTGTACAGTCTCTCAGCTGTCTGCGACCCGGCAGAGGAGAGAAAGGTGGGATAAAAAGGGGCACGAGGTGAGAGAGATGGACAGATAAAGGGAAAGAAAGGAAGAGGGATGATACAATAGGAGAGAAGGGATGAGAGAAACGTTGTGAAATGGGGGATGTAGGTAAGACACGTGGGTGGGCGGGGGGGTACGAGGTGAGAGAACGGGTGGAGAGGTGAGGGAGAGGAGGGGGAATGTGAGAAAAAAAGGAGAGAAAGACTACTTGTGTATTCAAGAACACTGCACCGTTGTTTCGCCAGCACAGTCGACAAAGACACAAAAGAAACAGCTAATGTGGGAAATCGCTGCCTCTCGCGTCAGTAGAGGAAAACAACTGGGGACGAGAGAGAAAGTGCCCGGCTGCTCGTTCTGACCACTCGGCAGAACACAGCTCTGACCTTCTGGCCTCTACCTTCACACATGAAGGGGTTTGGAAACGAGCCAATCACGCTGGTGGATGCTGATGAGCTCCAAACGAAGCCTTTGGAGTTTTAATGTGCGTCGCATGAAGGGAACCATCCCACTATGCTGTGTTGTAATGGAAAACAGTGTAGGATGCATTAAAATAAATAAAATAAAAAAGCCAAAGCATTAAAATGGAGACCAAGGTGGGAGCATTAGAAGGTCAACTGTGATGCAAAGTCTTGATATGTGGTATTTGAGAGACCTTTAAAGCACTGAAAATATTTTTAAAAAGCAGTCACAGGACAGTGAAAAAGCTCCAGACCTTTCTGGTCTTATCCATGTTTCTCTGACAACCAGAACCAGGCTCAGATTGTTTTTTTGACCAGCTTGAAATATTTAGTCCATTAACAAAAACTGTAATTACCTTTGCTTATCTGCCGGCAATTTGTTAATTAACTGATTTTTAGAATCTCAACACACAAAACACGCTCTTCAAAGCTTTGGGAAACTGAAATTGCTGGTGATTTTGATGCGGTTCCACAACCAGCTGAATAAATTAATCAAAAACAATCAGCGCATTCCGATAAAGCTGCCACTTATACTGGCATCGCAATTCCAGAGCTCATCTTTACTTTCAGGAAACAGTTTGGCAACATTTTTGAATGAAAAATTTGTTTCTATACAGTTAACATTTACTGGTTTTAGTTCAATTTTAGACAGATCGGTTAACAGATCAGTTAAAAAAAGAGTTACTACGGTTGACCCCTGTGCTGAGAAAAAGTGGAGGGCTTTCTGATAAGCTGTGTCTGCATTTCATGTTGATGCTGCTGCCTAAGGAGGGACATGATGATGTTTCATAACATGGATATGATTTTGGTATTATTACTTGTATTAAATAATGCATTTGGAAAACATATGCGACATGTTTAGTAGGTTCTGGCAGAAATGTTCTACTTCAGTCTCAAAGGGAATTAAATCCAAATGTTACTTTAATTGCATAATACTGCACATCAAATATATTTTCCATAAAACAGTGCCTAATTGATATTCTATTCTGCCCTGATGGACCACTCAGTGATGCCAGGTTACATTTTAGCTATATCCCAGTTATTAATGGAAGGTGACCTTTGACCTCAGCATCTCTCTGTCCACATTAATGAATCTGAATTCTATGAAAATAATAGATACAGAATAAACCTTTGAGAATATTCTTCACCTCTGTGCAGCAGCCCATAAAGGTCACCCATTCGGATTCTCATCTATCTCAAAGCGCAACAAAAACTTTTAATGTCATATGATTTCACGGCAGTGAGGTCCTGAACCACTGCCTGTTAGTTTGGCCGGAGTTTTTTCCTCAATTTAGTCATTTCAATTCAACAGTTTGACTGGAATAAGGAAACACAGCCTGGACAGATAAATACTTTGTATCTGCCTACACCAGGGTGCTGCGAGGACATCTCAGCGTGGCTTTTCCATGATGAAAGCGGAGCGAGCACTGGTGGGCAGAAGGAGTGGGCGACCAAGACACAAAATAATTTTCTCTACGAACAGCAGGTCGCGATATGGAGCTGGCAGAGATGTGGCATTCATACCTCAAGCACGGCCAACAACGTGCTTCCTCAGTTTGTAATAATGTCTGTGCACGCGAACAGAGTCCCTCCAGCAAAGAGTGTACAACAGAAGTAAACAAACAGAGCCCAAAAAAAGGCAAGCGAGCTTATTTGCATTTTAACCTCAGATGTTTTGCTGTCCAACCAAGGAGTAATTGTTTCTTTTACTTGACGGTTACAACTCCAGAGTGGTCTAAGACATCCATCACAACCGCAGAGACCATGCTGATGAAGCCAGGTGATGATGCGAGGAGGCAGACGTCATTAGCCTCCATCATCACCCTCCATCAGACTGGAGGGATGTGCCCGCTCCGTTAGCATAATCAGCTGGAAGTATGAACAAAAGCAGATGGCTTCATGAGTCAGACAATGAGGCGCTGGTAATTCAATATATATCATTCATATCTGTTTCAGCTTGTCAAGGTCCTGTTTCTGGCTTTCTCCTTTATGCAGGCCCATTAAAAGGACAATGAAGATGCTATTGAACAGAATCAGATGGAATAATTCATCATACAACACAGACAATAGGCTGATGATAATATTTACAGTGATTTTACAGTATTTACAGCTTTCTGATGATTTCCGCCTGAGATACTTACATCGTGAGGGGTGCTCAATTGTCAGTGACCTTTTTAGACTGTGTGTGAAATTAGGTAACTTCCCTTATTTATTTCAGGGTTTCCTTAAAAAGTGCGTCACTTTGCTAAAGTTTTAGCTGAAAGATCTGGAGAAAAACAGAAATCAAAGGGGATTCAAATTCAACTCCATCCACATGTCAGCAGCGATCAACCAATCTGGACTTTATTTTGACCTTACAGAAGTGTTTTTCTGAGCTATCTACGGAGATAAACTTGGTCATTTCAATCTGTTTTAACCCCGCTGAGTGCTGCGATCGCTGCAGAGAGAGCAAAAAAGCCTCTTTTTGTAATCCCGTCATTCTCCCCAAAACAACTGGAACTCCTCTTCCTCCTCCTCCACTGCCCTCTCCTCCTCCGCCGCGACAGCAAGTGCAACAGTAGCGGTACTCACCCCCAGCTTCTTGCTCCGTATCCTCACGTATCCCTGTTTGACTATGTCGTTGAAGTTGGAAGCCATGGTGAGGGGAAGCGTGGAGCTTCCTGCCCAAGTGGAAATTCAATAATTTGACCTCTTTTTGTCGCCTCGTTGTGGTCGGAGCTTTTGGAAGCGGGTGTGACGCCGAGGTATCCGGCAGGGGAGCGAGCAATCGGCGGTCAACCTGCTCCTGTGTCAGCGCTCAGGCTGACCGGCTCCGGCGGAGTGATCCATCCGGGAGAGCAGGGAGATACCATTCGTCAGCTGTTACACCGGAGCCGGGGGAGGAGAGGAGGAGGTGGAGGAGAACGCTTCCTGGACGACACCATCCTCCATGCCACGGGGGGTGGGGGGGTCTATGTCTCATTCATTTCATTCATGGATTTTAGGAACAATGAAAACAGAAACTGTAATTTTTGATATTTTTCTGTAATGACGTTTTCCAAACTTCTTGGTATATTCATTCTTTTCTTTACCTTTAAAATACATTTTTCAATGGTGGCAGTATTCTTCTTAGAATGATAAGGAATATCTGTTAATTATACAACCCACATTCATACTGGAATAACTTTCAGTAAACAAGAAACTCGTTTGATTTTAAGGATTTTTTTATTTATTTATTTTTACATTACAGTTGTCCATAAGGTGTGTTTTTCTGGAGATATAATATTAATGAATAATATTTTAGTTTTGACTAATTCAAACCTTCCGTGCATGTTTTTGTGGAGCGACAGGAGCTGCTGAACGAGTCTTTCACTTGGTGGGTTGCTAAGATGCACACAGCATGCCAGTCTACTTCTGCTCATGCTGCTGGACCAATCCATGCAACAATTTGCATAAGCTCTCATCACACATTAGGGGTATCTCAGTATGGTTTGTGGAGCAAATTATCTGCTTCCCATACACACTTGTTCAGAAGAGATTATGCTGCCTGTCAGCTCGAATGCAGTCAGCCAACTTATCCAATCCTACTTTAAATTCCCTTCATAACCACTGATTAATGCCCAAATATAATATTTTCAAGTATAATAAACTTGTTATTGCAATTGTAATAGCCACAATAGCCACTGTTAAAGGATTATTGTGGTACAAATTGTAATTTCCAGGTCAACACTGATGTTGAGGGTTTCCTCGGTCGAACCTGACACTTTTGGTATGTCGCTAAACACCATTACTATTTAATGCCCCAGCAGACTTGGCAGGTTTCCAGTGTTATCGCTGAAAGCTGTCTTCTTTCTTAACTCATCATTTGTTAAGGCTATTTTTGGAGTATGTTAATGTAATGCCTTTATGCTCGTTCCTGTTTATATATGAATAGTATCATTTCACCAGACTGGCTGCTGATTGCACTGCCTGGTTTGTTGTTATGATGTATACCTGAACAGATACATGATTTGGTGAATAATGAAACCAAGTCATGCAGGTGCTTATTGCCAAGATCAAATAACGGATGCTACAAAGCATCAAACCGCCACCTGCAGGGTCTAGTATCCTGCGGATAGCGCATAATAAACTCTGAAAATAACAGAGCAGAATAAGAGTGCAATGTGATACTGCAAAAAGTAAATTTTTTAGAATTGGGCAGCAGATGGCTGAGGTATAGAGATATGAGGAGCTACCGGTACTTATGGTGATTAAATGTAGGGAAGCAGGATGCGTTATGTAAAATAGCTATATAAACAAATAGGTTTACTTTCATATACTTTCAATTACATTCATTAATCCAGCAAATATGAAATAATTAATTAATGTGGCTGCACTGGGAAACAGATTATCCTCTATAAACAAGGACACAATTAATCCAGTATAACCAGCTACAAGACTGCCCTACTTCGTCTGCACTGTTTATGTTGAAAATATCCTCCCCCAGAAGCGCTGGGGAGGGTTTTTTGTATGTTTCAGCCTTTAACTCCAGAGGCTGGAAAAAAGCCCTCAATATCTCCATTTTCTGTCCTGCTCATCACATCCACAAGAGCACACCAGGCAGCGAGCTGCCATTCATCCCAGAAACAGCTTGACTTTGATAGACTTCATTTCTCCCTGGAAGTGTCCTCAAATTTCAGATGTGTCACCGCTGTTTTGTCTTTATAATCCTCTTTTGTACAACGTGGCTCCATTCTATTCCCACTGCCTCGTCATCCCCCTCTTGAAGAAAACAATGCTGACAGCAACATTGTCTTTTTGTTGCTCTAAATATTGCAAACTGGCCTAGTTTTGTACAATAAAATTGATTGCTGTAATAACAGACACCCTGGACAGTGCGGTAGGCAGAAGAAAAGCACATGACCAACATATGGTCCCGACATACATGAACGGCTGCCAGAAAGGGTAAGAAGTGTTCACAGTGGCTTAAAAGCAGGCAGACCTTCATCAAGGTCACATCAAATCAGATCACATATGCTGAGCTGTTGAAAAGCAACACTGGTGAGGCAATTTAACAGGTATCGATCTCACGATCACTCTCGTGGCGTTTCCACATCACTTATCCAAGTTTCTTCACGCCTGATGATGAATGCTGTGATTCCCTGCATAACATTTATAGTATTCATTTCAGTGCTGAAGGATTGCTAAAAAAGTACTCCTAATTCTTCATTATTTAATCACAGCATCAACAGAAAGGATTTTTTTTTCATCCTTTTTAATTGTCTGGTGACTCACAATGAATCCTGGATGAGATACGTATGCTTTTACAGCATATCACTTTTAAGAATACCAAAATGGACTGTGATGAATTTATGTTCCCATAGGTCCAGCTTTTGTATCACCACATGTCTAATATAGTATGAAAACCATTACATCACGGATTGTAACTTACATACAATATAAACTGATAACTACAGTATATGCACCATGTATGCTGAACTTTGCATATAAGAACTTGTTTGTGCTTATGCATAAGATAGTTTCTAAATTCCTGTGTTATAAAAAGGGTCATATATGGTTTTGCATAAAATATATATAAATATATATGTTTGTCCTTCATATGGTTAATGTGAAATATTCCACTTGCAGATATTACATTTTCTGTATATCCAAAAAAAAAAAAAAAAAACGCTATAAAGTGCCTTTGCATGAACAGCTCATTATTTTCTCAGCTCTATTTGGCAGGCACTCAGAAGCACAAACAACTAAATAATTAACACGTTCTAAAAAGATAAGCAGGGGTGAATGAGCAGTGGAGGGTGGGGGGGTGCAGAAACGCCTCTGCGTGCTTGGTTGTTTGCCAGGTAAGCATTTTTATATGCAGGGTGGAGGAGAGAAAATAGAGATCGCACAAGCAGAGTTATGGTAATGCTCTGCACCGACTTCCTGCACTCGAGCTTTCAACGGCAACCGGTATCAGCCTGATATGTTAATAGGCACAATGGGATTTGGGCTTGATTAAATGTCAGTGCCTGGAGGGGGAGAAAAAAGGTTGTTTTTCTTTTTAAACATGAGATGTGGGTCTGCGCTCAGCTAGTTGGGTCGGAGGATGACATTGGTTTGCTTCATAATGTAGGACAGTAAAGGTTGTGTGTGGTCCCTGCGGTTCTGGCCATGACATGTTTGTGATTTACTTTGTAATGGTGAGGAGTGGATGTGGTTGGAGGGTTCCTCTGTCCTTCTCCAGAAGGTGAAACGTGAGAGCAGGAGAGGTTCCTCACGTTTCCCACTGACTTCCAAATATGTTTATCTGAATTTGCTTGTGGTATAACTTTTAAACTGAATTATTTTTGCGGTGAAGCGTAATTATAAAGGTGGTTAATCACTGTAAATGAGTCTGCAAGCAGTAAAAATGTGCATTCATACGGTATATGAGGGTGCCTATCAAGGAAAGTGGGGTGGTAAATGGGGAGGACGGTGCCGACGAAGCAGATGAAAAAAGTACAAAAATAGCAGAAGAAAGGCAAAAGGGACAATGAATAGGCAGAGGAGTAGCTGAAACCCTGAGAAAGGTTATACCTCCTGCTGCACTGACCCTGGCTTTGTGTCCCAGATTGGGGTTCATATTGTGTCAGAGAGGGGCTGAACTGTGGATCTCTGGAGACAGAGCTGCACTGAACACTTCATCACACTGAGCCCCTCGTGGAAGATACATGCATTTCCCTCCGCTCCCATGTGTGACAAGGGTCTGTGTCTTCCTCTTTTTCATCATCTCTTTTTCTTGTGGGACTATTGGATCCAGGATACCTGCAGAATAGGAATTATATCTTATATTTATTTCCATTCAGCTGTTGTCTTTCTGGGTTTATTCCAAATTTTGGCATTTCTATGTGAAATTTGCATCTTCTCTCCAAACTTGTGTGGGTTTTTTCCAGGTACTCTGGTCCAACTGCTCCTGATGGACCTGCGTGTCCTGTGCTAAACTGGTTCTCCTGCCCCTCTGGGGTTGATTCCAGCCATATGCTAACTGTCAGGATGGTTTAATCGGCTTGTGACTCACATGTGGCCTCAGTAATGCCCTACAAAAATGGTCATCCCACTCTAAACACTATGCAAATATTAATTTTTTCAAACATGTGGTGCTGGCTCTTGTCAAAGCCAACAAAAATGACAGGAGACAGACAAGCGTGACAAATAGGTGTGCCCTCTAGGGGGCAATATTGACTGTTGTGCTTGGAGAGAAAGGTCTTTGACAGGGCTGGTTAATTGTCCTCTTCTTCCTGTATGACAATCAGATCTGTATGCTTGTTGACATGATGAATGAGCCTGTGGAACACAGTTCATCTTTGCTTTTTTTAAAAATACGCACCAGTTGCATCAACCCAAATTGAAAATGACATGTTTTGGATGGCTGATTGAAGCACAGAAGAAAAGGATGAAAACGGTGTCTCTTTTAATGGTTGCCAGGGTGCCCTGTCCCTTATCTCAGTTCGAAAACAAATGCATCCAGTGGGTCAAATACAGCTAAGACCTCAAGGTTATTGGCTTTCCGCGTTTAATCTGAGGGACTTAATATAAAACAGGTAACGCGTGTGCTTTTCTCAATGGCCGCAGCTTGTGGGACCTTCTCCCGGACTGGCAGAGGCACACGACTGCAGCGCTCGCTGCTCTTGTTGGGACAAAGCTACTCTTTTACCTCCAGGTCCCGCTTCACAACGGCCCATGTGTGAGCATGGAAAAAGTGTGGAAATCAAACCTCTCTCTGTAAATACATGAAAGGTCAGCGATGACGTCAGAGTCCGGGGACAGCCTGCTCCACGCTCTTGCGGGCCGCTGCCGGCGCCTGATTCGTTGCAGCACTTTATATTCTGCACTCTCTGCTCCCAGACTATGATCCCAATATAAACACATCAGAACACTTCTGTCATAGATTTGTGTTTTTGTGATGCCTGGTGCTCATAAGCTTCTCTAATGTAACCTGCAGGGAGTGTAAAAGAAAATAGCTGACAAATGAATACAAAATTGTAAGTTATTTCAGGACCTTTCTTTTTTTGATCGTGAGTTTTCTACGAACCTTTGCCAAAACGCTCTGACTTCCTTCATCTGTTATTTTGTCTGACTGCAAAGAAGTGTGTGTACCCATCTGCCTTGCATGCTCTGATTATCTGCCCATGACCGTCAGTTGTTCCTCACATCCCTGCCAAGCATCATGTGCTCCTTTCTGATCTTTTTTTTTTTAATTCACACTGTGTTTTCCTTTCTTTTGCAAACAAGTGTTTGTTTAAGACGCAGGTTGTCTGATTTCACCCCAGATAAGCATGCCTCTTTGAAACTCAATCCATTTCCTCTAATATCCTTGGCTCCCTTTGTGAGGATCAACACTCGTTTCCTGAGATACAGTTTTGTTAGAATTATTATCAGTAATGCAATCTGGACTGACCCAAATCTAGAAGAAAAACAACAATTTTTTGTCCATTTTGACACCTCTCTTCTATATGAGCCCTGTGTAATTGGTATTGCAATGTAATAATTAATGAGGTAAGCTGATCCATTTAATAAACCTTACAAATAGGAATTCTTTTGAGTGAGTGTCCTGATTTTGGGGTTTTTTTTTGGTTTCTTTTACCAGCACTGCAGTCTGGGAGGCATCCAGATCCTTTTGGAGTGGTACTGGAGGAATAATTTTCCCCCTATCCCCAGTCCTCCCTTTAGCAACGGCCTTTTAAATGTCCACACATCTGCACCTGAAGCATCAAACAACAGTGGCACTCATTTCACACAAACAAAAATTTGGCATCTCATCCTTGCACAATGTTGATGATGAATCACCTGATGTACAGTTGTTTTCTTTGGTAGTCAAAGTATGTAACATATGGCTGCAGTGCGGTCTGTCATTGCACAAGTAAGATGGATGCACTTATTGTGTGCATAGAGATGTCTGTACGGCAGAAGGGGAAACCACTACCAGACAGAAAACAGTCAACGTGTAAATCTGTTGCACATTACTGGCTTTAGAGCTGACTTAGCCAGATGGTCTTAATTGGGTTTTAGAGTGCTCATCTTATTTTATTACAGTTTTGAAAAGAGGCATGTGGGGAAAATGGGAAGGGAAAAAAAAGAGAAAAGAAGCTCTCGCAATTATCCTGAAAAATTCTGACTTGTTGACACTGTGTCTTTCCGGTGGCGTTTGATCCGCACCACAGGAGCCACTTTATAGAACTCGTGAGGATTTATGGAAAGACGACAATTGCTTTGGCAGCATGATGACTCAGAAGGAGAAGTGTGACATCACTTAATTATCTGAGAGCTCTGATAGGAATAGTCTGCACATAGGACAAGTTTTAATTATGGAATCATTTGGAGGACTGTGTAGGCATTGTTGGGCACTGACTGCCCGTCAAATTGTCTTGTATTCTAATACCATCTCTAAGTATTTGTACGCTAATTCTAATGAACGCTATAAGATTTTTACTGTCTGTCAAACTGTTGATTGAGCTGGTGACAGGACAGCCAGTTGGTAGTGAATAGTTATGATAAATCAAATGTCTCACATTTGTCAGTGGCCTGTTTTAAAACTGCAGAGGCCTAAAATAACTCAAGTAATTATAGTATGAGTCACTTTGCCACTCAGGAAAAGCTTTATTTTTTTTCTCCACCAAAAAGTACCCTCTCCATCTATACACATGTTGTATTTTTGGATCCCAGGGAGAGGGGGGGAAAAAAATGACTCCCTGTCAAATTGTATGTTTTGTTCACCTGCCAAAGTAAAGGTCTGACAAAAACTAGAGCACTCATTACAACTGGCAACTTTTTACCTTCACTGCTGATGGCTTCCCTAACTGCATCGCTCTTATCTGATTTCCTGTTCCCCTATAACAGACGAGCAGTAAAATGGTAAAACCACCAAAAATTGCCTTTTCTGGTCTGTGCACAAAAGCGGCGCTGCCTGGATTCCACTCGTTCAGGTGTATACAGTCTGTTTGACACAGTCTGCCAGTCATGCAGCGCCACATTTAGCTCTGCAAGAAGCGCCAGACTGCAGCTGAGCAGAACACAGAGAGGAGGTTATTAATGGCCTTCTCTATTTTAAACGACAGACTGAAAACATTGGTGGCACCATGCAGGCCCTGTTAGCTGCAAGCTTGACTTTCATCCCATTTGTCTTCATGGCACTCAGTCTTCTTGGTCCTAATGGGCCCGTCACTGTCAGCCACTGTCAGGTTTGCACCTAGTGCACCCTGGTCTGTCTGATGGGCGCCGCCCCAAACCTATAAACATTCATTATTCAATGTTGGGCTTTTCAACTAGCAGTGTATAGCCATGTTTTTTAACTGCTCCTGGAAATTTTAATCAAACGACACTTAAATGCCGTCTGCCTTTTATGGGCTATAAAAGTTAGGAAAGCATGAGAACTGTTATCCCAATGTATTTCCCATAAACTTGCCAGAGAATCAGAACTTCCCAGTAATTTCTCGCCTTGAATTTGACTTTCTCGCTTTCCCTCTGCCGCCCGTTTTCTCCCCGTCCCCAATCGCCCTCATCTTGTTGCCTCTCAATCTTCAGAGCCTCTGAGCGCCACCGATCACCACACCCCGCTGTGAATTTTGACACCTGTCTGATGTATGCTCCTCTTTGCTCTCACACGTCCTGTGTGTACGCAGACGGCCTATCAGTCAGGCCTTTGCCTGCTGCGCTCAGCCAATCGCCAGTAATTTAACACGTGTCATGCAGGTGTGTGCTCAAAAGTGCATTTCTTTTTTGTTTAAAGTGTGTTTTGGGGCAGTTTTAATGACTGGATGAGGAAGCAGAAGTTGTCAATCTGCAGAGGTAGATTTCCTGTTCCATCAGGCGACATGACCAGTGAGTTGTTTTCCATATGTTGGGAGGTCAGCGTACGTGTGGCATGTACTCTCCCGCAGGTGCACGATTAAAAACACATGCACATGCAAACCCATGAAAAAGCCATAGAACAAGCTCGTATGTCTGTTTGTTATGTCACATTGGTGTCACAGGGCCAGCCGCTGTATGGTCGACCCATCATGTATGATTTATTAGCGCTTGTCTGCCGAATAACAAAACGTGGCAGCTTGACTCAGAACCTATCGCAGCCCTGCAGACATCATAACACAGTCAGACATGGATACGGCAGCAACGATTATGGATTGGTCGTTTCGCCTCCATTTGTGGCTCGAAAGCAAATGAGGAGCGACACCTCAGCTCCCTGGTGACGCAAATCACAAGCTTCCAAGGTCTGGATGATTAACTGGTGTGGATGTTGCCACATCCAGAGAGATTTTTACATCAGCACTTCTGCTTGTTCCTCAACTGCAGCAAAGGACTCTGGGCATCTGGAGGATCAGATTCTGTCTTCATCCAGCTCCTAAAACCCGAAATGGCTCCTTGAAGTAGTCTGATCCCTGTTGTTAAGGCTCAACATGCTTATCCACAGGTTTAGAGCAAATTTGAAGTGGATCGCTGCCAAGTTTCAAGAGCAGATTGTCGGTTTTAATATGAGGGCACTATCTGTATCAGACATGCTGCACAGGCTGTCGCAATCTTCAAAGTGCAAATTCTCAATCATTGTCTGATTTGCTTCATTTTGTGGAGCATTCAGAAAGCACTTTCTTCCCAAATACCTTCAAACCATGCTCGTAGTGTAATAGGTCTGAGGCGTGTTGATGCCTGAGGGCTGGGAAAAATCACGCTCAGGCAAACACAGGGAGTTAAAATCATGTTACAAGAAACGTTCTTGCGCAGGAAAACACACACGGCACCACCCTGTCACCACAACCACCACAGATACACATCAGGAAATCCAACACTAACATATGTTCCCTGGAAGTAGTAGAACGAAATGGCGGCTCCATTTAAGCCTTTCTAGCGCAATAGCACAGCTGAGGTCCTTTTGAATTTCACAAATGATAAAACAAAATGCAGATTTTGGGTATTTGAAGTCAATACCATAACTCTTTGTAATATTTTATTGCAAATGTGAAATTTTCCTAACAACATGAGGTAGGAAAACACATAAAATGCACAGAGAAAATACATTTAACTGCCCATTATATTGATTACTATTTAAAAGAAAGCTCAGACACGTCAAAGATGACTGAAGACAGGTAAGTTTTCAGGAACGCTCACTCTTTCCACTTTAACCTTTCCATGTCAGCACCGGGAGGGTCAGCTTCGCAACAGGGCCACACCTCCTAATATTATCACTGCATGTATGTGTTTTCGAAAAGAAAAAAACAAGTCTTTATAAAGCCCTGATTAAAATATACCGTCCAATTTAAAATATATTCCTACAGACTCAAGAAGAGGTGTGTGTGTGTGTGTGTGTGTGTGTGTGTGTGTGTGTGTGTGTGTG